>JABAKA010016051.1:0-111290 GCA_018857285.1 Termitomyces sp. Mi166#008 | reverse complement strand
TAAATAAGGTCCAAGTTGAGTAAAGAGTAAAGAGTAAAGAGTAAAGAGTTGAATAAATAACGATAAATAATGTCATACATGTCACACGGTGTGACCTGAGCTGCTAGCTTTGAACTCATCTGTCCCGCATCGACAACCAACGCAGTCTTCCATCGCATCATTTCAGTTCGCAAATCAGATCACCTGAGGCCTCACAGAAAATTCGAGTTGGAGTCGATGTTAAACGGGGCCAGTTCAAGACCCTGCAGTCTGACTTAAGCTCTTGCTCAAGCCCGATACAGAGGAATTCCAATCCTTCAAATTCATCTGGCGTGTCGTTTTACGAACCACCAACTCTTGGATTAAAAACACGGTAGAAGACCGCGCTGCCACTGGTTTGCAGTGCGTATCCATCTTCTGCAGATCTGAACAAGTACTCTATATTCGACTTTTTCAAGCTGTATCCGCGCATCTTTCTTTGTACCGCCCTCAGCACCCGAATATCATCATAATTTAATTATTTTATTACCTGACTGTATCAAACTGCAACTTTAATTGGCATCTCCTGCGCGCGCAGCATAAAACTTCGTATCTCTTTGCCTGACCATTGTAAGCACATTCAGACAGACTCATACAGAAAGTCAGGCCGTACGGAAGGTAAGACGGGTCCGGTGGGTTTACCGGTAGACCCAAGCTCCAGGCAGCTGCCTTCTATGGGGTTGCTTGGAAGGTTATGCGGATCATCTTAGGCTTACCGTTGGAGCGATCTTGGTAGGATGTGAGCAGAATGCCTTATCTAGGTTTTAGGTAACTCACTAAATCTTTAAACAGGCCGACCCGTTTTTATATCAAGAGTCTTCGCGGGTGATCTTCTGTTTCCCTTGAGCTGATATTGGTTGGTCCCCCATCCATCCCCTTTCAAGACCGTCTCTTGACAATGTTATGCATTGACGTTCACCACCATTTCTTCCCGGATGATTTGAATAAGGCCACAACAAATCTGAAAATGGGGTGGAAGACTCCCGTAGGCACACTGCCATGGAGCCCTGAGGTCAGCATAAAGGCAATGGACGCATCAGGCATTGACATGGCGATCCTTTCGCTCCCCGCCCTCTCCACGGGATCTATCTGCGAAGAGAACCGCAATCAAGCAAGGCAGCGAAATACGATGATGTCCTCAATCGTATGCGCTCATTCCACGAGATTCGCATTTTTCGCTTGCATTCCATTCCTAGACGATGTCGAGGGTGAGCCAGTGAAGATCTGGATTCGATAGTTATTTAACCTCTGCTATCACCAGGTGTCCTAAAGGAAATTTCATACGCCTTAGATGTACTGCATGCAGTAGGGATCTCCATGTCGTCTTCCTACGGCGTCGATTCCAACGCAAGTGAGAACACACCTGAGCACAATCGAGGATCTTCTAACATTCATTTTGCACAGAATATATTGGAGATGACCAGTATGAACCAGTGTGGGCTGAATTGAACCGCAGAAAAACCGTGGTGTTCCTCCATGGTGCTCAGGTTAAGTCCACCTCAGATCCCCACCCTTTTCTATGCGTTCCAATTTCGCAGGTACGATTTTTCATTCCGCAATTCAAGTATACTGTTGATACTGATGGACACAAGGTTCCGCATGAGACCTTCAAAGCAGCAGCTCATCTCGTTGTTTCGGGACGCAAGAGGAAGTACTCTGACGTTAAAATTATTTTGGCACATCTGGGCGGGACCACGCCAATGCTTGCGTCGCGCGTCGCTGTTCTTTCCAATCATATGGGTTGTTCGCTCTCACCTGAAGAGATTCTGGAAGATTTCAGGACTTATTATTACGAGACGGCACTGAGCTCGTACGGCCCAACCTTAGCATGCCTGAATGCATTTGTACCTCCGGATCGACTCCTGTTCGGAACTGACTTTCCAGGTAATTGAGTGAAATAACCAAGACTAGACATCGATAGGCTGACAACAATGATGCACATTTGTCCCTCCAGCCGTCGGCATCGATATGGCTGAATGGTACACGGCGAATCTCAAGGAACATTACGGCGAAGACAACGATAGGCTTGAGACGGTACTGGGAGGAAATGCACTCACTCTGTTCCCAAAATTGAGATATTCACATCTACATTAGGAAACGAATGACTATTCTACCATTACAACACTGGGGTGTAAGTGAGGGGTATATCTGGGGTCTAGCGAAAAGATTATCACTGTCAGAAGTCGCGGTCCTCCCGAATCCAGCGAAGGATTTCGAGATGACCGGGCGTTTCAGGTCTTAAGGCTTGTCCATGGGATCCAACAGGATCGAACCACAAGCCTTCTTTTACTCCGTGGGAAGTAAGATAACGTTTGACTCGCTACATTAAATGTCGACCAGTGAGGATCAATGATGTAGAGGTAGCAAGAAACGCACTTCAGAACGAATGATAGAATCTTGTCCTCCGAGAAGGAAAAAGGCTTTCTTTGGATCGCGTGCATTTGGTATATCCTCGAACCACAGCGTATTCGAAGTCCAGTCGAAATGTCGCGCAAGTAGGTTGACTACACCAACTTCTGTTGCAACAAAATAACGCATCAAGACTTCCATCGCCTATCATGGAGTAAGTCACAGATCAGAAACTTGGAAAAGAGAACGTGCTGTTTTAGGGCGGCGATATAAGAAGTTGTAGCATACATCTATGTAAGAATCGGTGAGTCCCAACATTTGCCTGTTAACAAGTCAAATTTAGACATACCACCTTCCCAGGAGCAGAAAGTGACAGGGTCGACGAAACAAGACCGGCCAATCATCTTGTGGTACCCTTTCAGCATCCATGCATGGATATATGATCCACTACATAGGACCAAGTTAGTACAAGAGGTAGCATAAATCTCAGGCTCCTTACTTTGAGTGGCTTAACATGATAACACCTTTCCGCCTTTTCCCGACCAATGAGTGCGCAATTTCCTTCTCTTCTTCAGTGTCATTTCCATCATCTAGGTCATGATGCACCCAGCCAAGTTCGATGAGTAAATTCGCCAGACGTTTCGCTGTTTCGTGTCGCGTCATAGGTGTTAAAAATCTGGGGTGAAAGATATTTTGGCTAATTTGGGGTTGAAGGAGAACAAGTACTGGGCGATCCAGAAACCGGCGCAAGAGGTGCTGAAAAAGATTATTGTACATCAGGAGACCAACTCCCAGGCCATGGATGAAGACCAGTGGGCGAGGTCCTGTAACGGGATCCCAGTGTTTGGGAGTACGAATGAGATATCTAGAATCATCAATTCTTTGTTTCGACGACGAAGGAAATATGGTGGACATACTCTAAACCGTTGTAATGATCAAAACGGACACTCCAAGCATATTGAAACCACTTTCTCAAACTGAGGTTTGTCAGGAAGATTGACAGATAGAATGTGAAAGGACGCAAAATAACGTTGGCTCTGTCCAAAGTCATCCTCATAGTTTTGACGGAAGGGTTAGAGCCTTCTTCGAAAATACATCCGCAACGCTTCTGAAGAAGGTCAAGCGCACCTGCCATAACATCCTGTTGAGAGGCGGTCAGACTTTCGTAAGGAGGCATGTCTGCATTATAGATCGACCAGAAAACCCATTGCCGAACTTGATGGAGCTTGATAGAGGACCATGTTGCGTTGCCGAACCAAGGTCGCAAGGCGTTTCGGAAATCGATAGCGCGCGGATCGTTAAGTTCAAGCTGAACGATGTCTTCTTCTGGGCTGCCTGGCCGCTGTGACTCTTCGTCTCCACCATCGGCCGGGAGATCGACAAGACCGGACTTGAGGAGTCTCTTGAATGCAGCTTGAATTTCCCCAAGGTCTCCGGGGCCATATGGTGCTGGTAGTGAAACGAGGCGCCATAGGTGACATTGATACACACTAAAGAGGACCTGGAGTTCCACGTCAGGCCTCATCACAAGAATGATTGCTGAATATTTAACCTCACAAAGCGCGACAACGAATAGCCATTGTGTAGCCGACGATAGATTCAACGGGTACGACGCAGTCCACACTTGACCAGTTCCAACGACGTATATCACGCATAGCCAAGCCAAAGGAATTGTTGAGCAAAATGGTACGACGATGCAGAACAGCGCAAGGTAGTACGACAGAGATCGCTGGCGAATGGGAACAGGGAGTTCAGAAATATCCATGAGCCACCCCTTTGGAAGAGATCAAGAAAGAAACGCCGTAGACAGCTATCAACAAAGTATCAACTTCTGGCATATGTGCGGTGTGATGTCGGATAGGCGTTTTTTTCTCTGCCAATTGCCATCCGATCACTACGCACGTGAACACGATTGTGGCCACGTGGATGGCGGGGATTCTATTGACTTACATACTTAGTGGATTTTATGATTTTACCTTCCGTACCGAACCCCGACTCCTACCTTTTCTCCATCCCATAACCGCCGACGAGTCTGTGATGTTGCGCAACGCCCTTTTCGCTGCCGCTCGCCCTCTGCTCGCTCAGTCTGTTCGTACCTACTTTCTCCCGTTAGTCATTTTCTAATGGGTTGTTTATAGAGGTCCTATGCCACAAACATCCCTGGTAGCTTCCCTAGTGTTGCACATAGGGCATGTGTTATATTTCTATTGTGTCCAAAACTGCTCATCAGTATACACAGCCAACGACTAAATACGGTGGTGTTTATACAGTCCGTCTCTGATCTTCAATCTTCTTCCGAATGCCGAGTTTACCCGCCTATAGGTGACCCTCATTCCTGGCGACGGAATTGGTGCAGAGATTACCGACTCGGTTAAGGAGATTTTTGATCACGTCAATGCTCCCATTGAGTGGGAACAATATGATGTTTCTGGAATGTCTTCTTCCGGCGAAGCACTCTTCAAGCAGGCTATGGAAAGTTTGAAGCGTAACCGAGTTGGCCTCAAAGGTACTGTATAACCTCTCAACGCGTCTTAGCCAGAAATCTTACATGGAGCAACTCACCCAGGAATCCTCTTTACTCCCATATCACCATCTGGTCATATCTCATGGAATGTTGCCATGCGCCAACAACTAGACATTTATGCCTCTGTCGTTCTGTGCAAGTCTCTCCCCGGTTTCCCTACCCGCCACTCTAATGTCGATTTCGCCATCATTCGTGAGAACACCGAGGGAGAGTACTCGGGTCTTGAGCATCAGAGTTATCCTGGTGTCGTAGAGAGCTTGAAGGTCTCCACGCGCGCCAAGGCCGAACGTATCTCACGCTTTGCTTTTGACTTCGCCCTGAAGAACAACCGCAAAGTTGGTTGATATCCTCTTGTCCTGGAGTTTAACTTAGCCCCTTAACAGAAAGTGACATGTGTGCATAAAGCCAACATCATGAAGCTTGGTGATGGTCTCTTCCTCAACACTTTCCGACGCGTTGCTGAAGAGTACAAGTCCTCGGGCATCGAGTTCAACGACATGATCGTTGACAATACGTGCGTCCCCGTTGACTCGGATTGATAACATCCTGTCTCAAATGTCCTTTCAAGCTCGATGCAACTTGTTGCACGACCCGGCCAATTCGATGTTATGGTGATGCCCAACTTGTATGGTGCCATCGTATCTAACATCGGTGCCGCTCTTGTTGGTGGTCCTGGTATTGTCCCGGGTTGCAACGTTGGACGGGTCCGCATACCACGAATCTTCTCTCGTCTTCATTTTCATTCGTTTTGTAGGAATATGCCCTGTTCGAGCCTGGTTGCCGTCACGTAGCGAACGATATCATGGGTACCAACCGTGCCAATCCAGCGGCTATGATTTTGAGTGCGACCATGATGCTCAGGCATCTCGGGTATGTTGCCGCAAAAGTACTTCATTCTTCATTCTGATCCACCAACCTATCTAGCCTCGACTCTATCGCCAACAGCATTGCCACAGCAACTTTTGATGTCATCAACTCAGGGAAAGTTCGCACTGCTGATATGGGTGGTATGTAACCCTCAAATACTCTGATAATTAAACCATTTAGCTGACTTCGGTTTCAGGGTCTGCAACCACTTCAGAGTTCACTTCTGCAGTTATCCAGAAGTTGTAGGAGACCTTTATTACCAGCTACACGATACGGGCTGGGTCTGTAGAGGATTATAGAGTATATTACAGCCTGTAACTCCCCGATTGTTGGATATTACATCTCCTTATTATTGCCAAGGTCTGGGCCAATATTGTCATAGTCAAAATCTTCATCCAAAGCAGCTTCGTACTCCTCTAAAGAAAGTAATTTGGCCTTCTTCCGATCTGGAGGGTTATCATTTGCTACTTTGTGTTTGACTTGTATGATATTATCTGTGTTAGCGACGTGCTCTGTGGCAGACTCCGAAACCTTTTTTCTTAAATCCAAGATAGTTGAACACTTGACTTCAGACCTTGCGCCCCAACGATCAACAGTTGGTCGAAACTCTGCATATAGCCCCCACGCCGAGCTATTCAGTTCTTCAACGTCGAAACTATTTGCGAGGAGTTTCAGAGCACCTGAAATATGAGGAATGGTTTGACGGAAGGCGCGAGATATATAAGAAAATGCAGAACTGGGTTCCACAGGTGTTCCATCAGAAAGCGCCCGCCACTGTTGCGTTTGCGTTCGATAGAGAGGTCTGGAGAACTGGTTAGAGAAGCGATAAGTATCTACGAATGCTCACCTACATTCTGTGCAACAAGGTCATACAAAGTTGTGAGTCTCAGGATAATTCGGACAGAACAAACACACCGTCTCCCCATGAGCTCAATGTAGGACTGGGAACCGCCCTTAACAGCCTCCATGCCTTGCTCTTTCCCACCTTGATGGATCCCAAGGGACACTCCTTTGGCCATAGCGTTCATCTCCGTGTATACAGATGCTGTAGAAATCGGTCAGTGTATGCTAAGGGCGAGTACTCGACCAACCGATGCTAAGCGCTTCTTCTCGGCGGAATCCAAGCCGCTCGGCCACAGTCATTGCCCAGAGTGTCATAAGAGGGGCCCGATTGATCACTGTTGTCTTTCTCATCAGAAACTGGAAGTGATAGCGTTTGACCTATGTATTTCCGGAGACTGAGGGTAATCGAACATACCTCTTCGTCCAATATTTCGCCAAAATCAAAGCTGCCATAGTTAGCCGCCTCATCATCAGGGCTTTTCGGTAGAAATTCGTTGACATCATCTCTCTTGCGCTTGCGCTTTGGTGGCGTAGTCTATATACTGTAACCTGAGGTTTTGGAATCGAATAATAAATGCCAGGACATACTACAGCCTGAACAGCGCTCGTTGTGGATGGCCCAGCAACAGGCCCGTCTTCAGCCTTCTCAAGCTTCTTGCGTGGATCGGTTGGCAAGTATCCGGACTTGCGCAGGGCAGATATGATGGCTTTTCGGTCGTCCATACTGTCTATGCCAGCCGAAATCAACTTTTTGTCGTCCAACCGAGCAAGATGCGCGGGGGTATTGAATTGTTTATATCTTGGTTTCGTGAAATGGGCTTTTTCGGTGCGATCAAGTTACTTACAACTTGGCCGAGAGAGCCATGGCTTTCGGAACAGCTACATTGTTAACTACGAGGACCTTGATGAACTTGGGAAGTGGAATCTTGACATTCTCGGCCATGCAATGAGAGATGATAATTGCGGTGCTCGATCGAACAAATAAATTACACAAATAAAACATCAACTCGCCATCCTAACCTCATGTCGCTTTCAATGAGCTACTCTCCAAAAGCCAAGGAAGAACCTGATTATGAACCGGAGCTTGACGAGCTCCTCGAGGAGGATTCCGGTTCAGATGACGAAAATCCCAATCACTTCAAGATTCGCGGTGCACTACCAGAATATACAGAAACTAAGTTGACGATACGACAATTACATGGTACCCCGTTTCGTGTTCTTAAACATGGGTCACCTAGACATTCACTTCGCAGATATGATACACGAAGGCGGTATTGATTTGGAACCTTCATATCAACGAGGCAGGTGATTTCTCGATCCTCGAAAGTCGCGCGCTCCACTGAACTTACTCGTTGCTGCAGATGTTGTATGGACTGAAACTAAACAAACTTTTTTGATTCATTCTCTCTTTCACAACTTCTATGTTCCCCCAATCGTGTTCGCCGTGCATCCTGCTGAGGACGATCCTAATGAAGAGGTTCGGGTATGTGTAGACGGCAAACAGGTGAAAAAACCGTGTCAATGGCTTTGTTTTCAAAAATTGAATGTCTCTGGGTAGCGTTTGACTTCGATACAGAAATTTTGCGACGGTCAAGTGGGTCATCTTGTCCAAACTCCTTTCTGTGTTCTCATCCGGTTTTTGTTAGATCCCTTGTAGGTGCCACAGTACAATACATCGAGTCATCACAGGGGCTAAATTCTGATAGTCAAGGATCCGAAGTCGAAGAAACAGTGGTGGTTCACACTTCCTCAATCTTCACGAGGGGTCAAAGCAGAGTTGCCAGAACTTGATAGGGAGCGGTTCCTGGGGCACCTTCTGACTTGCGGTGAGTACGAGAAGAATTTCAAGCAATAAATTCTCACGCGTCTTCTCAGTGGAATATCGTAATTTGGCTCCTGGAGCCGAACATGAGGTTTTTCAGAGAGTCCAAATGGGAATGATCCTTACTGCTGCAGGTACTGGGTGCTTTTTTGCGATGACTTTTAGCTTGTTCTCAGACTGTCCAGAAAAATTACAGGCATTATCTTCGCCATGGGCGCAATGGATACGCGAATTGGAACGCCGACACGTTGGAGTGGAAGGCGGTCTTGCTACCGTCCTCGAATGGGATACCAAACGAGGGCGTGATTTCCAGAACATCGCCTACCTGGTCTGCTGCTGTGATTACCTGCCTGTTAAGGAGGAAATGCCTACCGCAACGAGCATGATGAAGTGGATTGAACGCGACGATCCTCCAACTGAACAGTTCAAAAACGACATTCGGGACGTTCTTGTAGATTTCTGGAATATCGGCAACGACAACCATTTGAATTATGGTCTCAAGAACATTGGTAGCCGTATTGCCCCTGTAGAATTCATTTTCGTTGGTAAGTAATCTAATTTTACTGTGAGCTTCCTTGAACATCTTTTAGGAGTTTTGCTGTATATAATGCGAAAGAAACCCATGGAGGAACGCGCCGCCGCCATCACAGCTCTTCGCAAGGGCATTCGAGCAGAGCACAGCGACATCCGTCTCAATACCAAAGTCTGTAGATCCATGTGGACTCTCATTCGTCGTGTTCAGAACGCCTCGAAGTCTGCCTCTCACAGCCAGCACGACTCGAAAGGAAAGAGAAGGAGGAAGGAAGATGACGAGGAAGATGATGAGTATAGGCCGATGCCTCTCAGTGGCCTCAGTGGCAAGTCGGCCCACACACGATCAAAAAAGAGAACTGTCCTTTCTTGATACCATATGGGTACCTTAGTATTGTCAATGTTATTGTGTGGTGAGGATAATCGTTGTTGTAGATATATATATAGCACCACCCCACAAGATGCGCGAAATTCATCTACTATACTGAGTCCTTGCAGTGTACCACACCCCACCTGCATCTGTCGTCGCCCTAGCAAATTTAAGCAGAAGCTTGTCCCGTTCTTTCGAGTCGACCGCGATGTCAGCCAGGAACGGAGAAATATCTTTTCCTTTCCACCGAGGACGGGTCAAAAATAGTTCAGCGAAGCGGCGCGCTGGATCAATGGGTAAGGCAGATGCTGGGAAATACGTGAGACTCTCTGGGTCGTTGATGGAGGTGAGATAATTTCCCTGAAGGATTCGGCATTCTTCAGTGGCAGGTTCGGGCTATTTGCCAGAACACATTACCGAGAGAAGTTCAAGATTAACGTTGGACACATAGGTGTCGCCGACAAATGACTTCCATTTAGTGATGAGTCCATCTTGAGATATGGGTTGATGCTATTGAGGTAAATGAAGGATTGCCGATAACCGAAGCTTCCCGTTACTTACTAGATGATTCCTGAGGATACCTATTCCAATCTCCTTTATTAAAGCGTTCACGTCCATTTTCCACTTGCCATCTTTGATTTCTCCAAACCAAGACATGACCTGCGTCGTGATAGATCTCGGCACCTCATGGTCATCGGCAAGTGATGAAGACAAAGTTTCAACGGAAGCCGATTCACGTGAGAGAGATAGAGCGACAGGAACGTTTAAGAACAACTCCAAGAGGCGATCGAGGTACGTCGGCGCGATGGGTCGAAGTTCACCTGGATATGAGATTGATGGTACTGTAAGAGATATGAAGAGACACAACTCACCATTTATAATGAGAATGTGTTTGTCCCGCAACCCACGGTCCAATTCCATGTTACTGGCCTGAATAGTCTGCAGCGCGTCTTCATAGGTGATTTTCTAACGTGAATATCAAGGAAAATTCTGGATACGCGTCGCCGGCACACTCACTGTCGCATCGATTGTTTCAGCGGGCTCATCGTCATCATCCTGATCTCCATCATACTCTTTCCCCCTAAGTAACGCGCTTAAAGTGTACAGTTTTGGGACGGCGGGGGTCAACTCCAGGATTTCAGTGACCTGGTCTCGTATGACCACCGCGTCGTCCGCAAAGTCCATAGAAGACGCGTCCGTAGTAGGAGTAACCACGAGAATAGAATTAGACAAGGTCACAGATCGTACTGCGAAAGTTTTATTAGCGGTGCAGAGAACCGCATCCTCTCCACGTTGCCCCTTGATCTCGAGGCTAGAAACGGTGATAAGCAACTCGCGAGTGGCATGCGGTGATAGACCTGCCGGAAAGGAGTTGACGTATCAATCGCATTTTCAATTAGTTTGCAGAGGTCAGGGGGGAGTTCAAGGAGTTTGTAGGCACCGCATTCTGCAGACGAGAAAGGAGAGAAACAGAGGTCCATCATTTATTGATGGCAATCATCTGATTTAAAGCGAATAAAGACCATTTCATCTCAAAATAGACCACGTTCTTGCGCTACTTCTCTGTCCCCACGCAATCAGTCAGCTTATAACTATTTGGTCATCACCCTCCACTGCTTTTCTGCAGTTCCCGTCATGTCTGCGGAAAAGACCCAGTCTGAGGTCGAGAAACGGGAGGACTACATCCCTCTCCCAGCCACCGAGCTTCGACCACAGTCCTACTACCGCAAGAATAGATTCTTTCGCATATTTGCCTGTGCTATTCTCGCTTTTTTAGGTTTCAAGACTGTTGTTTATACACTTCGGCCTGCCCATGGACCTCCTCACCCTCCTTCAGTCTCTCCTCGTCGTCCAGTGAGTGGCGCCGAGCGTGATAAGCTTTTTCTGTACGTTATTCTCACTGCGGTTGTTTGAATTCTCAAATTGTTATTTCAAGCTCTGTTCCCAATCCTGAGAGTGCCCTTGCTGCTTCTCGCGCCTACGCAACTCACCCCCATCTTGCCGGCTCGCCTGCAGACTTTGAAGACGCAAAAATCCTCCTCAAGTTTTTCCAGGCCGAGTTTGATGTCGAACAGCCAGAAAAGGAACCCATCTTCTCTGCTGGCACCGATGAATCTCGTAATGCAACATTACTTCTAACTTCTCCCTTCGCAACCAAGCCCTCTGCCTGGATTGATGTCTATTACCCTGTCCTGAACACACCTTTAGACCGCAGCCTTCAGATACTTGGTGAAGATGGCTCTGCAGTCTGGGAAGCAGATCTCGTCGAAGACGGTGACCCACTGGACAGGGATGCCTCTACCTACCGGAACTCTGTCCCCACTTGGCATGGTCTGAGCAAAGATGGAGTTGCCGAAGGTCAGCTTGTGTACGCAAACTATGGAACCAAGGCTGTGAGTATACAGTAAAAGTGTACTTGTGGTAATTTCATCGACGTTGCAATAAAGGACTATGATGAACTTGTCGCGGCTGGCACTGATTTGACTGGAAAGATTGTCATCGTTCGGTATGGCGCTGTTTTCCGTGGTCTCAAGGTGTGTTTGTCGTACATCTTTTTTTAAACTGCGCTAATTTATGTCATTTCACAGATTAAAGGCGCCCAAGAACTTGGAGCTGCTGGTGTCTTGATTTATTCAGATCCTCGGGACGATGGCTATGTCACTGTTGAAAACGGTTTCGCCCCTTACCCCCATGGGCCTGCTCGCAACCCCACTTCTGTGCAGCGCGGAAGTGTACAGTATCTGTCCTTCTACCCTGGAGACCCTACTACCCCTGGATATCCCGCCTACGAGCATGCTCAACGAGAGGAGGGTACCAACATCCCCAAGATTCCTAGTCTACCTATATCCTGGGCAAACGGTCAGAAGCTTCTCGAAGAAATTGGCGAATTGTACGTGGAAGGTGAGGATGGCAAGAAGACACTGAGTGGAAAGGCCAGCGTATCAAAGATCAAACTTGTCAACCATGGTACGAGTAATGCCAAAACAAATGCCTTTCTCATACTCACTCAGATGAACAGTGGACACGAAAATCACCCCTGTCTGGAACACAATGGCTGCTGTACCTGGACACATTAAAGAGGAGGTCGTTATTATTGGCTGTCATCGTGATGGTATGTATACCACCTGTTTACCAATAGTCATTCAACCTGATCTTTGCCTCTAGCCTGGGTTCTCGGTGCTGCTGACCCCACCAGCGGGACAGTTTCCCTCCATGAAATCATTCGAGGTTTTGGAGCCCTCCTCAGAAATGGATGGAAGCCTTTGCGAACAGGTACCAAACAATTTCCGAAAAATCATGAACAGCTCTAACCTCCGTTGGTTAGTTGTGTTCGCCAGCTGGGATGCTGAAGAAGTAACTGACATTCTTCGTTCCATGTTTCAATATGTTGATCTAGGCTTTTAGTACGGATTGGTTGGCAGCACCGAATGGGGCGAAGACTTCACTGAATGGATCTCCAAGCACGCTGTGGCATACCTAAATACCGACACTTCTGCATCTGGTTCGCGTTGGAGAGTCAGTGCCTCACCATCACTCGCAAATCTCATCAAGCGGACTGCCCTCAAAGTTCCTCATCCCACAATTGATGGTAGGAACCTCTGGGATGCGAGGGATGACGAGGGTCCATTCCAGCCTGCATCTGACTTCACTGTTGATGGTGAGTTCCTGGAATCATACACCGCTGCGCAGCAAGAATTGCGTGATTCCAATATCGGTATCGGTCCCTTGGGAAGTGGCAGCGATTATACTGTATTTTTGCAGCGCATTGGTGTACGTGGAACGACGCCTTCTCCTGAGGAAATTCTTGCTGATGTGATTCTGCCCCTCAGGTGGCGAGTTCTGATGAAGGATTTGGACCTACACTCACTGACGCTGTCTACCACTACCATTCCATATATGACAGTCAGAACTTCCAGGAGGTCTATGCCGATCCTGGTTTCCACCGTCATGTATGTCTTGTTTTTTTTCTCTCGCAAAAAACGATCCAGAAATAATTTCTTTTGACAGGTGGCGGTTGCAAAGCATATGGGTCTTCTTGCCCTTCATCTTGCCGATTCGTTCGTTATCCCTTTAAACACGACGCAGTATGCACTTGAACTAGATGATTATCTTGATAAGTAGGTTTATTACCAGGACCGTCTGGGCTTCTATATCTCACTTCTTACTTGCAGGGTTTCCGCTCTTCAGTCCGAGTCGGCATCAACCTTTGACACTGTTGATCTCTCTGAATTGTCGAAAGCGATTAAGAAAGTCCAAACTGCCAGTCGTGCGTTGGACAAGGAGAAATTCAAAGCTGAGAGGAAATTCAAGCGCATCTTGCGCAAGCTCCACTGTCACCACCCCCACCACTGCTGCAAGCCTTCCCGCTTCGTGCGACGTGTCAAAGATTGGATAAAGGGCATCTTTGGGGTCAAGCCTCATAATTACCAAAAGATCTCGAAATATGAGGAATATGAAATTGATGTGAATGCTTGGACCAGGTTCTTAGAAATCGATGGAGACGACGTACGCGCCATTTTTCCTTTCTCCTATCATAGGGATGGTCGCATTGGGCCTGAGCACTCGAAATATCAGAAATTCGGTCATCACAAACTTGATGACGGCAGTCCCGACCACCCTGATCACTGTAGGCCCTACCGCCGGAGACCTGAACATCCTTTGGCTGACCACTCAAATGGTCCTCATCCGGAACACTCCAGATTCGACCATTCTGAGTTCGACCACTCCCAACACTCCGATCATCTATGGCTTGACCATCCCGTACCTCCGCGCCTGCCTAAGGAAATCAAGAAGCTTATTAAGGCCGCGAAACGTGTCGTGAAGGTTAATAAGAAGATCATTGCGTTCGAGCGTGGCTTCATTTCAGAGGGTGGGATCAAAGACAGAGAATGGTATAAACATCTTGGGGTTGCTCCCGGAAAGTGGCTAGGTACGTCATTGATTTCGTCATTGCACTAGACTCGGTTATTGATATTGTAACAGGGTATGGAGCAACTACTTTCCCTGCTCTGACAGAGGCTCTAGCATTCGACCGGAATGTTACCCTGGCAGCTTACGAAGCCGAACGTCTTACTGTTTCCCTCGAGAAACTTGCGGACACCATTGAACCTTGATTGATTGAATGCGGATGAAAAGTTGGATGAAAACGGATAGTTAGTTATTTTTGAGACTCAGGGATGGCATTCATGTCAATCTACTAGTCTATTCCATCGGTCGGTGATTCTTGAGTGATTTGTGCGTCTGCTATCACTATTCGGTTGAGAAGCAGGTAGACAAGAGTAGGAGAGAACACTGACGTATACGAACTCTTGAAGGACTTCGTAATTTGCCGGCAAAATCCACGGAAAACGACCATCGTGTGGCCTTTTCACCGTCTCCCGCTGGCAGTCTCCGAGGGACGTCCGATCAAGAGCATGCTTGTTCATTTCTTGAGGAGGTCTCATTCAAGAAGACAAGGTCCAAAGCATCCCAATGGCGTCCAATCTCCCAATTAAAGGACGAAGAAAGGAAAAGACCATAATAAATGCAGCTGTCAATCTTCACTTAGTCAAACAAATCAAAGGGTTACATGGATAACGCAGCAGGAGCCCAAGAATCAGACGAGAAGATCCTATGTGCACGTGAATACAGTGTTAAGGTATGTTGGGTATAGGATGAGAGGTAGGAAGATCGTTAGACTGTGGTGCGTAAACGTTCCCATGCACTTTGGTGTTCGGAAAGACAATGCTGGACTAGTTCTTCAGTTGTGGCATTGATGAAGGGCTTCGGTTCAGCTGTAAAACCAAGCCTGAATCGAGCACTAGAACCCAATCTAAGTACGAGAATGCCGACTTTTAATAAGTTCACTTACGCGCAAAGTTTGCAAGTCTTCATTTCCGCATTTTCTTCGTCGTCTTCGATGAGATCTGGTAAACAGTCCTCCACCAGTCGAAGACCATCTGGCCCAACCCGAATCTCCTCATCTTCGCTTTCTCCGGGATCTTCCTCCGCCGTGGGCAGTTCCACTGTATCTGCTATCGACTCCACAGAGCTGTCAACGTTCTCTTGCTCCTCGAGCCGCGGCTTCTTGGGAGTCGGGAATTCCTCTGGAGTAAGGCTGGAACGCTTCAAGGACTCTATGGGCGAGATCGAAACAATAGCAACAGGCGGAGGGTCGTCGACTGTGGCATTCATCGGTGTTACAGCTTTAAAAGGTGTTACGGGGCTGGCTGACTTAGGAATATGATTCGCAGGAGCATTTATAAGTCTAGGTAAGGGCTTCTGCTCTTCATTGCTGTTGACGTCAGCACTCGAGTGTGTATCATTCATAGCATCCTTCGGAGTAGCAGTGCTGTCGATAGGTCGTTTCATGGGAGTATCAGGCTGCGATGTTTGAAGAGCTGACGGCATTGGTACGAATACAGAAGGTTCCATGGGATGCGAGAGATGGGTAGGAAGAGAATATTTACGCAAAGGAAGTATGGAATTCAGAAGAAGAGGACGGGCCTGTTGGGAGCTAGGAACTTCGACTACAGGTGGGGAACGGAATGGATGTTGTTGAGGTATTGGCGGGGCACTCATCGGAGGAGATAGGTAAGTCACTGAATCCTTCTGCTTGATGTGTGCAAGAGCAGCGGGCGTAGTGTTCACAGACAGGGATATTGGCGTAAGCCGTGACGAGCTCGTCGACGAAGTAGGCCGAGAAGATGGCTGTGACCTTGATATTCTTGAAATTGACCTTGGGAGATTGAGGTCTTCATCAGAATGAAGATTATGCATATTCATGTGGGAAGCTAGAAGATGGGCTTGTTCAATATTCGGCATAGTAAGAGTCTGGGATGTTTATTCAGTCATCCATCTTGGAACTGCAAAGTCACGGGTTTACCGATTTACGAGCATAATTCTGGTCTCCCATAACGAGCTGCCTGGGCTGATAAAGAAATCCTCTCAGAGAATGTCCCCATACTCGACAGACGGTAACGTACTTCCTGACTGGTAACTAGCGAAGATATCTCTCACATATAGTAGGATTGATCCTGATGTAAGGAATCACTTACGAGAAATTGTTGGTTGTTTTGGGTTGACAGCAAGGTTCTGTTGAACAACAGGGAAAGGCCCAGCAGAGGAAGGCGGTTTTTGCATTTGAGGAGATGGTGCGCCCTGTGGGCCAAATATCGGTGGGTTGAAGACAAGTGGTCCTGGTGTGACAGGTGACTGAACCGGTGTTCTACTCAATACTGCGTTGTTGAGGCGAAGCGTCTTGTTCTCTTGCAAAGCGCGCTGATAGTGTTCTTGAAATTGCTTATACTCTGCCAGAAGTTTACGATATGCGGCAGGGTGACCAGCCAAAAGATTTTGATTGTCTTTCATCAACATCGATTTTTCTTGTAAAAGTCCTTGAATCTGAACCTGTAGCGCGTGAATAGTCTTTTCCTGCTGCTGTTGTAAACCTTTGCGTTCTTGCAGTGCGTGTGTGAGGACTTGATTGTCCTGAAAGAGTTTGACGTTTTCCATTTGCCATTGCGCATTCTGTCGCTCCAGCTCCTGTAATCTTTGAGGCATTCCAGGGTAATAACCAAGCTCTGTAAGGCAGCCATTTGCCGTGCCCGCCAATATCTCTATCACTTTACTCCGCAAACTTGGAGGTTCATTGGAAAGTGGTGTGCCATTTCTGCGAGTAAAAACGCATCAGAGTCGTGAAATATTAGTGATAAGAGAGCGATAGCTACCCTTGCACCGCAGCACTAGTACTTGCGGTACTCATATGGAGGTGGACTTGAGTGCTCAGATCAAAGGGCAAATATTCCAATGTTTGGATTTCATGCTTTTCCCAACCTGATCGCCTGAAGTGTTTGAGCAATGACTAACTGTGTAATCAAGCTTCACTGCCTCTATGTTAATCCTCAGGTTTTTGTTTCTCGTAACACTCGGGCTACTGCATATTAAGGTACTAACTGATACGACGAAATTGTCCGACTTATTGATACGGGAAAGGCTTGCCAGTGTTTCGGGTTTTGACAAGCGCGTTAACCTTTTTGACACTGTTTCAACTTCCGGCCGTTCCACGGGTTTTTCTTGGCTAAATCCCATGTGTGGTCGGCTAGATAAGTGAATCCACCACTCTTGGCCCACTCGGAGGGTTCTTCGGCGTATATTTTGTCCATCGCTAAACTCTCTCTTATCAACATCGATATCAGATGCATCCGACCCATTATACATTATGTATCCATTAGGAGCAGTAATGTAAAGCTACCAGTTTAACCTTCACTTGTTGATCATCATGCTAATTTTAGCTAATGTTGAAGGGAACACAGGATCGATCTTACTATTCCGCACAGCTGATGTTCTTTGAGCGATATTGATTTGATTTTACTTGCGTTCGTCATTTTGATCTTCAATATCAGAACCTATTCTACATATGCTTCGGCCGAAGTGCTTACGCGAGTCTTCAAGCGGTAAAATGTTTTGGCTTTGAGGTAAATTACCTTGCGTTGGAAAGGGTATTATTACTCCGTGGAATCTATAGTGAATGATGACTGTGGTGTATGGGTACCTGGCCGCTGTCCCAGACTAAGATGGATCGCTGGAGGAGAATCATATGAGCGGTCACGATCTCTCTTGGAGATAAGGAAAAGGAGTGGATCATTGATCAAGCCATGATTTCTGAGAGGAAAGTCAATTGTGAGGGCCGTTCCATTACCAGTTTCAATCTATTTTTGGTCGATAACGATGGATGATCCATATGTCATTCGTTTATGCCCATGAAAATGCCCCAAGCAGCAAGCTTTCTCCACCGTTTCCGGTTGAGGAAAGATGGGGGCGTTAAACTGCGTTAAACCACTTCACAAAAAATGTGGGGTAAAGTTACCGTAAGTAAAATCATATGGGTGATAAGATCATTGAGAGTGACAATTGGTCACGACGTGATACGTCACCGCCCAACGGTGAGCTCGAAGCCTCTATCATTCATGATCACTTACATCCTACTTGTTTCCCGGCAGGGCGAGTTTCGCGCTCATATATAAATGTTTGGGACTGGATATTGAACTGAACTTATAGGCAAAGTCCGTTTGGCGAAATGGTTTACGACTATGGCACCTAAAGTGAAGGCGAAGATCGTCAAGGATGTCACTCAACTTCTCCTGGCTCGTCGAACGAGAATGTGTAACTTCCTAGAGTACAAAGGTCTGTAAGAAACAGTCGGTCCGACTGGGTGACTCCCGTGCTCTTGTTCCCCACGGAACGTTGAAGCCGCCCTGCGAGCTCCGTCCTGCCACAGCCTTTGCCCCTATATCTAATGAGGAATGCTAGACACCAAGGTCGTTTATCGCCGCTATGCCTCCCTATTCTTCGTTTGCGGAATTGGTTCCGGAGACAATGAGCTGGTGACATTAGAGATCATCCATCGTTATGTGGAAGTTCTTGACCGATACTTTGGGAATGTGAGTTCCTATGGGATGTAGCGTTCTCGTTCTCTGACCATGCTCGATTAGGTTTGCGAACTGGATCTGTGAGTCGCAAGAGCTTGACAGTCTGGGCTTGGCTTGAACCTCTGGCCAGAATCTTCAACTTTCAAAAGGCATATGCGGTACGTTTGAAGATCCGAGCATTACAGTGTCGTTGACTCGGAAGCAGATTTTAGACGAGCTTATCATATCCGGAGAGCTGCAGGAATCTTCCAAAAAATCTGTTCTCCGAGTGGTATGAGTGTCGGAATACTACCGCAACGTTCCACTAATATTAGCGGACCACAGGTTACACAGTCGGACGCAGTTGAAGAGCAAGAAAATGCAGAAGACACGATGGCGCGTCTAGGCTCACGAAGCGGTTAGACGCGTTTTGCACTTGACGCTGAATTTGTGTAGAACTGCAGTGTATTTTTGCTTTCTCAAGGTCCGATGATGTAGCCACTCCGATGCTCAGCGCTCAGTGTTCAACGTTCAATGCCTGGAGGACAAGAAATGATTAGTACTATCGCTTTCCAACTTGTTCGGAATTGATCTAGATCGCTTAATTGGAGTAGGTAGGCAGGTTACCGGCCACCGTAAACGACCGATTATGTACATGATAGCGTTTGAGTTTGCAAGTGAGAATTAAATAGAATTGAAAAAAATTCCTGAACTTCCGAGCGGGTTTCAGAGGGAAATATTATGGAAAATCGGAAGATATTGGTGAATTTTTTTTGCTGGGGGCGGTGGGGTGAGTCGCGCAGGCGTATGTTGCGCATGCAAATTTCACGGAGACCGGTTTCCGACGCGTTCCGCCCCAGTTCTCGATTTGGAGGCCCGAGTGAGCCGAGGTCTTATCGTCCAATCAGAGGCCGGGTAAATACGTGACAATACTCGTCAACCGCCCCCCTTTAGGCTTTTAAAAGAGACTTGAGCGTGGAAATCTTCACAGCTTTTTTCTACTTCTGCTTCTTCTGTCATGGCGGCCTATACATATCGTAACGACCTTCTTGCACCCTTCCTCGCTCTTGATCAGGGTGATAAAATCCAAGCTGAATGTATGCGACTTCTGCTTGTCTTTTTTGCATCTAATTCTCGGAACAGACGTTTGGATCGACGGCGATGGTGGTCTTCGTTCGAAAACCACAGTAAGTCTTGCGCCTGCCCTCTTTTCATGGTGCGCATCTCTACAACCTTCTCTAGACCGTCAGCAAGAAGGTGACCGATATTGGCCAACTTCGCATTTGGGATTTCGATGGTTCTTCAACGAACCAGGCCCCTGGCAACGATTCCGATGTCTACCTCCGTCCTGCTGCCATATTCAAGGATCCTTTCCGCGGTGGTGACAACATCCTTGTTCTCGCTGAGACCTACAACAACGATGGGACCCCTAATCGTACCAACTTCCGTCACTACGCTAAAAAGATCATGGACCAAGCAAAGGATGAGGAGCCGTGGTTTGGACTCGAGCAGGAATATACCCTCTTTGACGCCGATGGCACCCCCTTCGGCTGGCCTAAGGGTGGTTTCCCTGGTCCTCAGGGTCCTTACTACTGCGGTGCAGGTACGTCATTCCATTGATTTGCCCCTTTTTATTGATTCTAATTTCCCGTCGGCTAGGCACCGGCAAAGTCTTCGCTCGCGACCTCATCGAGGCCCATTACCGTGCATGCCTCTACGCTGGTGTTAACATCAGTGGTATCAACGCTGAGGTTATGCCGTCGCAATGGGAGTTCCAGGTTGGTCCTTGCGAGGGCATTTCCATGGGTGATCACTTGTGGATGGCGCGTTTCCTTCTTGTCCGCATCGCAGAACAGTGGGGTGTCAAGGTTTCGTTCCACCCCAAGCCTCTCACCGGTGACTGGAATGGTGCGGGGTGCCATACCAACTACTCGACCAAGGCCATGCGGGAACCCGGAGGAATGAAGCATATTGAAGCTGCGATCGAAAAGCTTTCGAAGAGGCACGACGAGCACATCGCCGTCTATGGGGAGGACAACGAGTTGCGTTTGACCGGTCGCCATGAGACGGGTCATATTAGTGCTTTCAGCTCTGGTGTTGCCAACCGTGGCGCATCGATTCGTGTGCCTCGACATGTCGCAGCCCAGGGCTATGGATACCTCGAGGATCGCCGACCAGCTTCCAACATTGGTAAGTGCATTATTTTTGTTTCTGGCGCTCTGTGCTTTAGCTGTAATTGTAGATCCCTACCGCGTTACTGGAATTATCGTTGAAACTACTGTCGTTGCCCAGTAATCAGTCATCCACCTACAAACAAAATGTATATCACGTAGGTTGGATCTGCATAACCATGTACATAAATAGAGCAAAGTTGTAACAAAGTTTGATATTGGAGTACACTAGATATGGATTTCCAATAGCGTTTTAATCTCGTCTCCATTCGAATGTTCTCGTGACAGCTATGTTAAATTCAATTTTAACAAGAGTCGTACTTACGAGCTCGAGGCTAGCCGCAAGTGAGAAAACGATGAAATTCTTTGGAGCATGAGACTAACAGCACCTCATGCAACGGAGGACTTGAAGGCGGCCCTTTTTCCGCATACGGTCCGCCTTGCCGGTCCACCACTATTCCCTACATAAAGTTCCATGGATCCTTATTATTCATGTGTGTCCGACCGCCATGGATGAGTTTGTGAACAGAACTCCATTTTCACCAAATCCTTTGAAGACCAAAGAGGATCTTGCGAAATTCCTCAAGGAGTTACTTGATTCTCTGGCCGCGCACACAAGCCCCGGAGGGGCAAGAGTTTTTCTCGGACACTTTGGGACTCACTATGATGGTGTCGCTGCTCAGTTGGAAGGATTTTCGCGACCAATCTGGGGTCTTGCAGCTCTGCTGTGTGGCGGTGGTAACTACGAAGGGAAACAACGGTGGATTGATGGCTTTACAAACGGCAGTGATCCAAACAATGAAGAATTCTGGGGGAACATGCAGGACCAGGATCAGCGTATGGTCGAGTGCTCCGCGATCGGTTACTCCATCGCGGTCGCAAAGGAGCAGCTATGGGATCCACTAAGCTCTGAGGCCAAGGCTAACTTTGAGAATTGGATGGGTGGCATGAACGATAAGGAGATGCCCAACACGAATTGGCTCTGGTTCAGAGTACGTGCCAACCCTCTCACTTTGGCATAAGATCTAGATCTTGATTCCTGACTTGTGTCTAGGTCTTTGCTAATCTCGGCCTTGGGAAGGCAGGGTCTTCACGCTATGACGCCCAACGCATGAAAGCTGACCTGGATCACCTGGACACATTCTATATCGGCGGCGGATGGTCCAGAGATGGTCCGGAAGGTGTCATCCAGCTCGATTACTATTCATCTTCCTTCGCGATCCAGTATTCTCAGCTTTTGTACTCCAAACTCGCTCAGAATGAAGATCCAGAACGTTGCGAGGAGTACAGGAATCGTGCACGTATGTTTGCCCTAGACTTTGTCCATTACTTTGAAGAAGAAGGTGAGCTCCGGGCCGGAATTGTGATAGTGTAGTTCCGCATCTTAAAGCTTCTTGAACAGGACGCGCGATTCCTTTTGGAAGGAGTATGATCTACAGATTTGCGATGTCGTCTTTCTGGGGTGCTCTCGCGTTTGCTGATGTCGAGCTCCCTGCGCCACTCACATGGGGCGTCGTCAAGGGCCTACAACTCCGCAATATCCGTTATTGGTTCAAGGAGGCAGGGGCGTACAATTCCGATGGGACACTCACGATCGGTTTCTGCTATCCCAATCACAACCTGACAGAAAACTATAATTCCCCGGGATCGCCATACTGGTGCTGCGAATCGTTTGTGTCCCTTGCACTTCCGGAAACACATCCTTTCTGGACATCCGAGGAGGAACCGTACCCCAATGAGTTACGCGAGACAGTTAAAGCATTGCAATATCCCCTTCACATCATGTCAAATCTAGGTGGACATACATTCCTGCTGTCGTCTGGACAGCAATGCTCGTATGCCCTCAAGCAAAGTGCAGCTAAATACGGTAAGCTTGCATACTCTTCCACCTTTGGATACAGCGTTCCCGTCGGCAGCCTCACGCTGGAGGAACTCGGTGGAGACAACACACTCGCGCTTAGTGACGACAGCGGGGAGACCTGGAAGGTCAGAAGGGAGACCAAGGAGGCACGCATCGAGGACGGGAAGTGGTTGCGCTCAATGTGGTATCCATGGAGTGACGTAGAAGTGGAAACATGGCTCGTGCCACCGCAGAAGGAGACACCACTGTGGCATATTCGGGTCCACAGGATACTAAGTGGACGTACTCTGTCGTCTGCGGAAGGAGGCTTCGCTATTTTTGGACAACGTGAAGATGGCCGTGCTCTGGAACCATCGACCGGAGAAGCGTTTGGCACCTATGAAAACGGCCCAGAGGGGCGAGCGGCATCGAAAGCGGGAGTCTCAGGTATCGTTGATATTGGGTCAGGCGAACGGCAGGGCAAGGCAATGCGCTCAGATGCAAACACCAACTTGATTGTTCCCCGCGCGGTGTTACCGACGCTCTTGCACGATCACAGCGCAAGCGATCAGAGCTTTTGGTTGGTAACTGCCATCTTTGCACAGCCGAGTTCAGGTGGCACGGAGGGAGCAAAGCCGGGTTGGTTGGCACAATGGAACACGCGCCCTACAGTCCCCCCCGAGATTGGAGCGCGCGTGTTGAGGACATAAGTATACAGGAGGGCGAGCAGAGAATGCTTAGCGGGACTGGACCTTCGAAACTGGACCTATGCGTTCAATAAGTATTGTCGTCAGTTGGACACGATCGATGTTCGAAAGATGTAACATAACATATAAAACTTTGGAATTCCTCAACTTGACATCTGCGACTGATTGAGGTGCAAACGCTCTATAGCCTCAATGCCAAAACCCAAATTTAGGACAGGCAAACTCTACATGGACGTGTGATGTGTCACCGCATCTTTGACCCAGCTTTTCTTCTCTTTCCGCCAGCTTTAATGGTTGGAAGTCTAGCAGCCTTCATTCTGCTATCTTTTTCCTGCATGGATGACTTGCTACTCTCAGATTCCACAGTCGAAGATGCGTCATCCTCTTCCCCAACGATTTCCTCGGAGTTAGCAGTTTTTGCAGGCATGACTTTGCGCACGAGAGGCATCATGAGAGCGATTAACCAAGTGTTAGACACGCTAGGAGGTGTTGCCGCGCTCGCGTCCAAGATCTCCATGTTCCCTGAAGCATCAAGCTAAGGTCATTTCAACGGGGGCTCTTGAGACAAAAAAAAATCAGACTATGGAAGACGCACGATATAAACGTTTTGACCCTCAACCACCATATCAATCCATCGGTTGCTCGTGCTCTCTTCTCCGCCGAGGTTCACCTTGACCTTGACGGATTGAGCATTGAGTATCAAGACTTGAAATGTAGAACATCACAATTACCTTGCGTTGTCCTTCTAGAGGGATACCCTTCGGTCCCCATGCCGCAGCTTTAGCTTGTTGTCGAATTTTGTCAATACGTTCTAAATCCCTCTTATAGTTCATCTTCTGTACGAGCAGGTGGAGGCCAGATGTAAGAATGATTAAAAACATGAGGACAGTCTAGGAATGACAAGCGAGACGTCAATGACATTATTTGGGGACGAGAAGAATGGATGGTGCGAACGCACCCCGAGTCCTGGCCTGAAACGCGAGTAGTAGTAGCCCGTCCCCCGCCACTTTGGTACACCGTTCTTGTAGAAAAAGTCATAGCGCTTCCTGCTCTCTGGGTTCCGCAATATGGTAGCTACCACACCGAGTCGGGCAAACCGTTTGTGAATGTCTTTCACGTAGGGATTTTTGTCAGGACTACGATAATTAATACGATAGGACTCAAATAATCGAGAAATCGACACACTGGAGTTGCATACTCATCTTGCGGTAAGCTTTGGAAATCTCGGACGTGGAAGCAGTAGATGGGACATTGAGCCAGCTATAGAACGTCGTTCCTTTCCCTTCAGCCGCCTCGAGCTCACTGACAAGATCGAAAATCTCATGGTCTTGCTGTAGTCGTGCATTAAGTGATACAAATCCAATGTCTTGATGTGATCTACTACCTTTTCCCATCTGCGTGGAATTTGTCAGCCGAGAGAAGGAAATCGGAAAATAGACGAACGCAAGGATGGTCGTTGCCAGAACAGGCAGAAGTATAAAGAAGAGGAAAAACTTATGCATAGTGAAGCCCTGGTGACGGTGGCGAACACGTTGGACTCGAACCACTGTCCGTTCAAGCTTGACTTCGAGTTTGGCGTCACCCGTCGAGTCCCTTGCCAGCCAGCGAATGCATCACGTGATTGCACGCACCTGATCCACGGTCCGAATCCGATCATGGAAAGTTATTCTTCGAGTCGGAGTCTAATTTCCCTCCGGTCTCAACTATCGCTGAGCTCACCTTGCAGCCATGGCCCCACGACGTCGTTGCCCAACCTGCGGATCGCGTCAGTGGCATAAAGAACCTTCGAGCGGGCTCATCACGTGTAGCGAGGGCCATGTACTTCAAGTCTGTTCTGTTATTCTCATCCCCCACACTATTTTCGTGATGACACCGGATGCTCTGATAGAATTATCGTAACGAGGCAACAGAAGCGGATGGTATGGGACAACATACGCTACGGAAGCGTACAATCAAAACTGGGCGCAAGAAGAAGGAGGCTCAAAACGAGGCGAATGCCTCAGGTGTGTTATATCACATGTCTATTCATTCAGTGTTCATTGACTTACGTAGTGTACCACGGCGCGCGGGGCAGGTATCATTATTTTGAGTGTTTGCAGCTCATGTTGCGAAAACAGGTAGCTGTTCTGACGAAACTATGGGCACTACCCCAGGAATTCGAGGTTCGTGAGTTGGTCATGTCATAAGATTGACTTGTTTATCTATTCTATTTAGGTTGTCTGTCGCGATATCTGGGCACTCCATCTCGAACTATTGCCCAACCCACCAACTGCAGAACCATACCACTTTGCGCAGGAACTTCGAGACGAAGATGATAAGGAAGACGGTAGCGAAACTGCGGGGACGAAGGCCGGGAAGAGTGCTGAACAGAGCGAAAGCGAAGAAGATGAAAGCCATTCAGATGAGGAAGACGGACAAGAAGATGAGGATCGCGACGAAGAGCTGGAGGCATTGCTTCGAGCCAACTCGGACTTGGAAGATTCCTCCGATGATGAGGACGAGAAGAAAATACCGAAGCATGCAAGGAAAATCAAAGGCCGGAGACGAGGACACCAGGGTTACGAAAGCCCAGCAAGTACTATTGCCGTACTCATTGTAGGGTGTTGGACATTGCGAGTCCCCGTACTATGTCGAGACTTTACAAGGCAGGTCGACCCGGAGTTTGATAGATGCCTGTTTGACATGTGTAGTTGGCAGGCTGATCGAATTGTATGAACTGCCATATCTTGACCCCATTCAACGGGATCTGCTGCCAAAAAGTATGGTTGTGCACCTGACGAAGCATAATAAACAAGCATTGTCGCCCCACGTTGGTTTTTTTAGATTGAAATTGGCCTTGAATTGACATACAGCTTGCAGCATGCGCCAAGCACGCAAATGTTACATGGACTGGCGTCTAGGCTGTCGAAGATGATGTACACGTCATTAGGAATCTTTACACCAGAAGCCAACGCCGCGCCAATCCTGTGGCGAGTGGTGTCACGAGGCTTGGGAGGCACGCGTTGAGTGCCTGCTTCTTACAAGACGAAAATCCTAGTTGACATATTAATCGAAGCGATGCTGTACAGATTAACGAAGCGTCTCGGGCAGATCCTGTCGCTTCCCCTAACGCTGCACCATACGCTGGCGCCGGGGCTCGAGAAACGCAGAACGCATGACCCCGAGCGGCATGTGTACGACAATGTAGCTCCTGAAGTGAGCTTGATGGGAGTGGCAATCATAGTTCTGAAGATGGTTTACGGATTCGATGGGCGAACTCGGTGTGTGGGAATAATTGTTTCTGAATGATGGGTTGCCAATGAGACATTAGAACACCAAGAGATAACGCCGATGTGGCATGTGGGCTAGTGCGCGCTGATGAGTTTCTGACGGGGCTGGAGAAATTGGAGAAGGAAGAAGGGAAGGAGTTGGATTCAGGGATTGACGTGTGAGTGTGATTTCTTATTCTGTGAAATGTGTGCTGATGGAAGGCAGATGGATGAGCACGGAGATGATGGACGCGTATGTGAACTTTAGCGAACGTGTGCTGATCGGGGAGGGGGACGGGGGCCGAGTGGTGTTGGATCGGTTCTTTCCTGTTGTGCCACGCGTGACCGAACAAAGAGCAAGTGGCGGGTTTGCTTCGGAGCAACGGGAGGCGATTGTGGCAGATGCCGAGGCCGGGATGCGGCCCGGGGAAGGGTACCGTATGTACCGCGGGCAGGATGTGGGAGGGACGATGGGCGAGTCGTGGGCGGCGGTGGTTGGGCGAGGCGCACGCTGGACCGGAGTGCGCGTCGAGACCATGTCCGCCGTCGTCGAGACATACGAGCGCCGCCTCGCCCGCTGGTCACGCCCTGCTGACGTCATAATCGCTAATAATAGAGTGTGACTTGGTGTGACAGTGTCTCGCCCGATGTTGTTTTAGTCTTGCCGCTGAGCTCGCTGTCGACCACGACGACGACCGTCTGTCTTCGCTGCCATGCGTCGCTTCGTCGCCGTCTTCAAGCGCGACAAGCACTCCCCGCCGCCCCTTGTCACTGACCACGCTCATTCCTCGGCCTCGTCTTCTAGCGGCTCTGCTTCCCTCTGTCTTCAGACTCCCGACGACGACCAGCATCTTCCTGCTGCCGTCGAGCGCCAGGCATCGCGCAAATCCTGGCGCTCGTGGCTCAAGGGCTCTTCGAAAAAGACACACCTACCTGACTGGTCCCACGACGTCGAAGACATTCCCTCCGAGCCCTCTTTCCCAGAAGAACCGCCGGACGATCCTCTCCAGCATTTTACTCTTCTCGTCAAAAACAGCCTCCAGCCTCCTCCACCTCCCCCAACGCCCTTTTCTCGTCGTCCTCATGACCCCTACGCGTTTCCCAAATCTGTTGACCGCCCGAGTCTTCTCCCGCGCTCCCACTCTCTCGCCACCCTCACCCTCAAAAGACATATCCTCAAACGTCTCCAAGACGGACATCGCCCTTTCTCAGAGTCCGAGCTGCGTTCGATCGCCCCCTTAGCCTCTCGCCGCATTACACCTGTCCCGGTTAATCAGCTTCCTCACCCCTTTAACGCAACAGCTCCTTACAAAACTACTATAATTTCCCCCTCTTCCCCGGGACTCGGTACTTGGGTCTCACGACCCTGTTTTGAAGATCGTTATGACCTATTCATACCCGAACAAGACGATACCATCTCTCGCCGTCCTGTTGTTGGCTCAGATCTTGCTGTCGCTGCTCTCGAGTTCTCTCAAGCTATTGAGGCCATGGTCGACTCTGACCTCTCACCTCAGCTCGTCGTCGACACTCCTTCCGAGACAGTTTCACCGCCGCCTTCCTGTAAGCACTTTTTTTCGCCGGTCGCTTCGCCACCAATCTCATTCATGTATCACTTAGCGTCGGGCCATTCACGCAACTCGCCTCATATTCCTGCACCCTCCCCTCTTCGTAACGAGCATAATATGCCTCCCTCGCCATCTGTCTCAGTCACTCAGTCGGCCCCTCCAACTGTTCCGATATCGACGGAGACGGATTCTTCAGCCAAACGCGGTGTTCGCTTTGCCGAAGATGGCAAAGATGACGTAATACCTTTAGGCTATGTCCTGCGAATGAAGAAGAAACGTGAAGAAAAGGCAAAGTTTTTAAAAGCAGAGCAGGAGAGACGGGTACTGGAAGAAGAACGTATGCGTTATGAAGAAGAAAGGCAGAAGCGGGATGCCGAGCGTGCTGAATGGGAAAGAGAGCGTAGGGCATGGGAGAAGGAAAAGCGGACGATGGAGGAGGAGCGGCAACAGCGCAAATACGCCGAAGAGGTCGCTGCAGCCCGCCTCAGACGAGAGACTCAGCGAGCTGGGGGTGTCCCTTCCTTGAAGGCGTCAGGGAGCGACGCCTTTTTAGGTCCTAATACAAGTGCAGGTTATTTCCCGGCATCCGCGTCTTCTTTAACTTCC
The DNA here is from genome assembly GCA_018857285.1 of Termitomyces sp. Mi166#008. Taxonomy (NCBI): domain Eukaryota; kingdom Fungi; phylum Basidiomycota; class Agaricomycetes; order Agaricales; family Lyophyllaceae; genus Termitomyces; species Termitomyces sp. Mi166#008. Next base: position 82,440 of record JABAKA010016051.1, on the reverse strand, counting down.
GAACGTAATAAACCACCCACCGCGCGTAGTTACTTCAGGTCCTATGACGATGGTGGCGCCCCTGCTTATCTTCCGCGGAGAGAGGCTTCAGAATCCGACTTACCTGCACGACTTAGCACGAATCCCCCGGCTTCTTTTCACATCACACCGTCGCCTCGTGGCTCTTTCAGATCTAATTCTCCTAGCAGCTCACCACCAAGCATCGAGAGACCTCCTTCTCCCGACGGTTCATCTCCTCTTACGCGTTCGCCGTCAGTCCACTCTTCACAGGAGGTTCTATCGTCTCCGGAAGACGTTAAAGCAGCAGTGGCTGCAGCCGCGAATCGAGCCAAGCGCCATTCTTTTGCTGCGTCTATCTCGTCACGTAACAACTCCAATCTCAGCCTCTCCAGCGATCGCGCTTCATATCCCATGTGGGCGGGCAGTAACCATAGTCTCAACAACGTGATACCCCCTGTGCCAATGATTCCTCCCATGCAAATGATGCCCATGCCTGCGTATGCTATGATGGATATGCCGTTACTTCCACCGACACCACCATTCATGATGCAACATTACCCGCGTCACCATGGATCACCCGGGTCGCCAGGATCCGGTAGCGGATCCCCCAAGGGCCGCTTAGGAGGATCATCGAATTCCAGCAGGGAGAAATTGGCTTCCCAGAACCCGAGCAGGGAGGGAGCCCATGTCATTGGTGGGGCGGGCAGAAGTGGGAGTGTCGAGAGGGGGTACGTAGGTGAGAGGAGCAGTAGTGAGGGCAGAAGCTACCCATCGAGGAGCGCTTCATTCCCCAGGCCGGAAGCACCTCGACATACTTCCTCGTCGCCTGTACAAGGGTCGAAGTCTGGTTCTCCGCATAGGGTACATCATGGACACGCCCCGTACTCAAGCCCAACTGGACCATCTTCGCGCCGCACAAGTATGCCCGTGTCCCACCAGCACTTCCATAGCCCTCAACAATGCATCTCCCACGATTTACGACCACAAGTGTCAACTCACACACACTCGCAGCCTGTGCTTACAACGTCCGCACAGAACTTGCAGCAGCCTAGTCCATGGACGGGGTTGCCTACGCAGAGCGGTAAATTGCCGAATGGCAACTCGAATGCAAGTGGGAATGGGTCTCGTGGAAACAAGACTGTACCGCCACGACATGTGTCTTACTCAGGTGTGCGGTCAGAGGGAGTGAGGCAGTCGAACATGCGAACGGACCCACCGAGGCAGGCAAGGCGGCAGACGGTGATTTCATGACAATCTTCCACCGTGAGTTGCTTGTGATATACTCTTGGTCATAAACGAGTGGCTTCCCTGCTCTCTTATCCTCCCTTCTACAAAATTTTAATGGACTTACCATAAATTATCCCATATACAAATGTAATCATCATTGAAAGGATTCATCACCCCATGTTCGGTCCCACCCCTCATTTCACCTACCACATCATCTGCTTTTGCGTCTGACTCATGCATCTGCCCATTTGTGTTTTGTTTTTCATCTCTCTCTCTGTCTGTGTGTGTCATTCATTCCCTCTTTCTCACTTTTGATTGTATGGACCTATTCCTTTCATCATCTAGTTTTACAATAGCTTCAGTACCCGTGCTATTCTCTTCCTGCGTCCAACTCACCCTCTTTTCCTTCCCCAGGTCCCACCTGTTTATACAGTCCCGGAGAACGCTCTTTTCTCCCCTGATAACCCGCTTCCATACCCACTCCTCCTTCATGCTTCTTAGACGTCTCAACATGCCCGCGCGTATCATGGACACCTGCCTACCAGCAGGCTGGAGATAATCTTACGCACTGCACTTTGCTTTGGGCTTTGTGTATCAGTTGTGCATTTGGAAATGGAATCATTCAAAAACGTTTTCTTTATCACTGCAGGTTACATTACGTATTCGTATCGATATTTCTTCTTTCAATTGACTGTTGTTTCGAAGTGGAAGGCAGCAATGGTAAATTATTTGAGTCGTGGCATTAAAAATGACATGATGAATACGTCCTCTGCGTGCATGGTAACAGGCAAGGACAAGTGTATAGTGGTAGTAGTCATTGCACATAAGGATGGCAGAGGAGGACTATAGATACAGGCGAGAGACACGAGGAACAGGGAGATAAAAGATTCAGGAAAACGAAGCCAGAAGTTGGGCTACCGGCCTAGCAAATGGGACGGTATGTCTTAAGTTGTGAGCTGTGACACCAACAGGTTTTTAAATCGATAACTCTGCACGAGGGAACCCGTCAATGCGAGAACTTGGGAGTGGAACACAATATACTCTCACCTCCTCTGTGGCTTCGCGGCATCTACAACTGCCAGAGAAGGCTGAATCCGCTTCCAAACGTCTTCCACGAGGCTCTCCGTCAAGGTGTCAATTTCCAATGTCGCAAAAACATCCATGAAGTTGACGGTTTCTTTTGCTTTGTCTGCGACTATATCGGCTATCTTGTCGGATATTAGGACTGAGAGAATGTCCCGAGAGAAAGAGGCAGAGTTTGTAGAGCGTTCATCGTCGATGATGCAAAGCCTATCTTCAATCTTTTGAATCAGGTTAGTAGACTTGGTGTCAAGCTTTTCCATTAGAGCATTATCCTCGTCGCGGGACCTTTCGTATTCATCCATTTGTCGCAATGCCTGAAATATAGATGTGAACGAAGGATGAATGCTGAGTATCCTTTGGCACACCTCTCGATAGTTCTCGAGGTCATTGAGACTCTCCATTGTACCATCTTTCTGGGCTTCGGAGTGTTATGACAGATCTTGACACCTTATGTGGATTGATGGAGATCAACTTACCCTCTTTGAAACCACTTGATTCTACGCTGTTACTTGCAGAGGAATTGTCGGACAATCGGGCTTGGACCATCGAACGAACGTCAATACCTTTCCTTCCAAGACCCTGCTCAAGATGAAATACTCTGAAGGCGATGGTTTTTACTTCCATATCACCGAGTGCTGCAAGTTGTAGTTCTTTTATCCCCCTTGCTTGTGCAATCCACTTTTCAAGGGATTCGACGTACTTCAGGCGAGCTTGAATATTGCTGTCAAGCCACTTGCAGTCAATATAAGTGATCTCTTGACTTTCGGACAGTGTACGGCATAGCCTGTCGAGATCCTTCTGGAGAAGTTGACCTTGATTCACTAAACGAAAACTCGTAAGAAGTAGACGTCTACTTACGGTGATGGATTGACTATTATCCGAGTCTTCCATTCTCTCTTGGGTATTCAGCTCGCGCGACCGGTTCGTTAATTGAACGCCTTCACACAAGCGGCTGTTGGTCGTAAGATATATCCCTGTTCAAGCCTGTCCCAATCTTGTGGATGGCGCTCGACCTCTTACCTGACAAGTAAATCGCTCCCAGATAACTGACAATTCTCCATTCGAACGAGACTCCGACTGTGGATAGCAAGATGACAGTCCTAAATAACATACGCCTTACGGATCAAAATCAGTATCCTGACCGAGGTATCCGGTAAATTCGAGGAGATCATGAGATGCAAAGAGTGACAAATGCAAACGGACAATCAAGGTCAGGTCAAAATGCGTCAAATGTGTGTAGCGGCAGTTTGGAATGGTGGTCCATGAGCCAGATGCAGTCAGAATCGGGCTGGAAAGAGCCTACAGAGACGTTTGTTGGAGTAGTACTCGATGCCAGCTCGTACTATCAGAAGTCGGGTTCTTCAGTCTGAAGTTGGAAGTGGCACAAGGCCAGCATGATTTAACCACTACCTATCATACAAGCTGAGCAGGCACTCAAGATTACAGATGGATTCCGTCGTCATCGTCTTCTGGAGACATTGCCGCTGTTGGGGCTGGCAGGGTCGTTGACGAGTTCGATAATGGTTGCGATGTTTTTGTAGTTGAAGCGCCAGAGTTGATATCATAGTGACTACCATAATGCACTCCTTTCTCGCTCAGAGCAAGCTTCAATATGAAGATTCGTTCTTCCTGAGAACCACTGCAAACCCAAGTTGCATTAACTCTTTCGATCTCAAAAATAAGGCGCGTACATGACAGTCTTATTCTCCTCCAAAGCTTTTGTGATCTCAGGATCGACATCATGAGATGGTTCTTCATTGATGTATTCACGGAGAGTTGTCTGTGTTTGCTTCAAGTGTTGCAAGGAGTTTTGCAGGCGAGTGATTTCTGCAGCGCCTCATAAGTCCAAGGTAGACTGGTTCGAGGAATCGGTTGAACCTTCAGTAATGACCGCCACATCGAGTTTGATTGCTTCTGCTAAGGTGAAGGGTTGAGCATAGCGAGGAATAAAATCCATTGCAGGCAATGGGAGTGGTGTTGTGGGGTGACGTAGTTGTCGAATTTGATCAACAAGCTCTATTCAATCCGTTCTACAAATTTATATGTACTACGTTCTATAAGTCCTAAATCTATACACGGTATAAAATACTCTGGTATCATTGACAGATGAGATTATTTCTTGAAGATTTCTGGCCAGATGCTGCGTAACTCGTCAAGGGTGGTGATGACATCGACGCCGTTTTCCCCTTCTGCTCCAGCGGCTTTTCCATTATCAATTCGCTTTGCACGGCCACCTTCCATGGCCTCTAACCCCTTCTCACAGAAGTGGGCACATTTAGCCCAGCCTTGTGCGCGAGCACCGTCAATATTGCCTCTGCTATCGTCTACGAAGTAACACTTGGAAGGATCCGAAACGTTGGCTTTCTTCATTGCCTGAGGAAGGACCATGAGAAAAGGGACAGGTAGAACAGATGACATCGCACCAGTTGGTAAAATTCAGGTTCAGGTTTGCAAGAGAAATCCTTAAGTTCATAATCGCAATAAACTAGTCCATCTATTAAATCATCAAGTTGGAGGATACGCAAGACGCGTTCAGCATGCTGAAAATGTCATCAGAATGTATCTTGAAGAGGGAATTGATTTTTTGTATACTGGGCGATAGGCATTTGTAAGTGCCCAGACGCGAACTTTGGATCTGTCAATATCCTCGAAAAGCTTCTGTGTTTTGGGATCAAACTTGATCATATTTTCAAGAGGTAGCGATCCGTCACATTGACGATCGAATTCTAGGGGATCTAAGCTGCCTGTGAGTACGATTGTAAAACGAGAATAGAGCCAAGTTACAATACCGATGTCATGGTGCCGTGTTAAACCACGAAGAGCAAGGCCATATTGTCTGTAGTATTTCATATGGAGCTCTGAAGCCTCCTCATGACTCAATCCAAGTCGAACAAAGTATGCTGTCGAGAGTGAGTAACTGTACGACGGTCGGTAAGTACAACACGACTCACCATGGATCCTTTCACCCATCGCATGGGAGATTCTGGAGCTCGCCGAGTAAAGGGTGTTGTCGATGTCAAACCAGACAATGGGGCGTTCATCGGCTAATGTTCTTGAGCGAGCACATAGAATAAACGGTAACATACATACCAGGCTTGTTAGTAGGTAATGACATGGTGAATGGTAATGAGTCTCGGGATCTTCCCGACCCTGTTAGTACCTAATCTAATCTAATCAGTACACACACCTTATACGGTTATACCCGTATACGGCATCTTCGGCATTTGCCGATGGTACTGTGTAGCTGTCAAGCCACCCGGGTAGTCTGAAGTAGAACCCCGCACATATTATCGGCATCGGCCTCGACGACCTCAAGACCAAGGTATGACCGTTCGTTATATGACTAGATAGACACAGCTTGACCTCTGCGCAGATGGCCAGAATCACTTCCAAAAAGCCCGAGGCTCCCGCCGCCGAAACCGTCGAGAAGACAGTCGGTGGTGACAAGAACGGTGGCAAGCGCCTAGTTCCCACCGCCAAGGCCTCGCGCTACTACCCCGCAGAAGACGTTCGCCAACCTAAGAAGTCTCGTAAATCCCCCAAACCCGCCTCGCTTCGCTCCAGTATCACTCCCGGCACTGTTTTGATTCTTTTGGCTGGTCGTTTCCGTGGAAAGAGGGTTGTCTTCTTGAAGCAGTTGGAGAGTGGCCTGCTTTTGGTGACTGGACCCTACAAGATTAATGGCGTTCCTCTGCGCCGCGTCAACCAGGCCTACGTCATCGCGACCTCGACCAAACTCGAACTGGAAGGCCTCACGGTTCGTATAATATTATCATTGAGGTTTGTCTGATAGAAATACTTAATATTCTCACGTTCCAGGTTGACGAGAAAATTAACGATGCCTACTTTGCCAAAGCCGCCGCCAAGGGCTCGCGATCAGCAGAGGAGGAGTTCTTTGAGGATGGAAAGCCAAAAGCCAAGGAGCCTCTCCCCGCATCGAGGTCTGCTGACCAGAAGGAGGTCGACAAGGTCGTCCTTGCTGCTGTCAAGAAGACCGAAAACCTCTCGAAGTACCTCAAGTCGAGTTGGGGTCTGTCGAAGGGCCAGTTCCCTCATCAGCTGGTCTTCTGAGCGGGGTCATCGGGCGCAGTTAGTTATGCCTAGGAGTATGCTATGATCATGAAAATTGCCATCTTCCATCCTCTATGACAGCATAATGAAGAACGGTGTACAGTTACAGTCATTTGTATCTGTGGTAATTTGAGATATGAAGCCAAAGAGATTTAGACAGGAGTTCAATCGAAGTCAATTCAAATTGAAACTCTGAACGTTTGACTGACGTGAATCGGATTACCGAGTCCATATGTTAGCTTTACGACGCGGACCGCTTCGACCTGGTCGGCCACAAGTACCACGCAGCTTCAACCGCATCGGGGACACTCCAGCCAATCGACGGTTCTTTCTTCAGAATTTATGTAACGAGTTCCTAGACTTGGCTGTCGCTCTGCCAATACCCCCAGAATTACCCGCCTATTCTACTACCATAATCTTGACGACAATAGTTGCTAGGTTTGTTCTGCTCCCAGTTTCAATATGGGTATGTGTCTTTTTTGATTTCAATCGCAATGTAATAACCGTACTCTAGGGTAAAAGACGAGCCGTGAGGATGGAAGAACACGCCCTTCCAGAGCTCGAAAAAATGAAGCCAATAGTGTCCAAGCAGGTCTTCGAAGTAATGAAAAGTAAAGGTGTTCGCGGTGACAAGGAATACCTTAAAAAGTACCATAAGGAACGTTCGATAGAAGCGGTCAGCAATGTCTTCGTCTGAACGTACACTCAAGCTCACTGTTGCTCAGCTGACGCAAATCCGGAAAGACCTATTCAAGAGATACAGCTGCTCACCTATACCTTCTATCCTCGCCCCACCGATTGTACAACTTCCTGTCTTTGTGCTGGGTACAGTCATGCTCCAGAGGCTTTCGCTCGAGCCCACGCCGTTTGATTCAGAATCCTTCCTTACCCTTACAACCTTGACGCATCCCGATCCTACGCTGACACTACCTATCGTCCTGGGTATGCTTACCATGGCAAATGTAGAGTCCAGCAACTGGTTTATGAACGCGGCTGAACGGGAACGGGTGCGGAAGATTGAGGAACAGGATGCGAAGGCGTTGGCAGAAGGCGGCCAGCCAAAAATTAGACCTAAATCAGTGATCAAATCGGGTTTACGAATTCTATCTGTTGCTCGTATTGCTGTCTGTGCCATGATGCCTGGAGTAAGTGACGATTCATTACGTTCATTGCTGTGTTTTCTCACTTGTTGTTTTTTTAAGAGCGTCGCTATATATTGGGTGACTTCAGCGGCATTTGGTCTCTTGCAAACATGGTTCTTCGACTGGCAGGATCTTCGCCGAAGACGACGGAAGGCAGCCAAGCCGTTTCCTCGACCTGTACAACTAATACAGCCGACACAACCACGTCTAGTGGTGCCAAAGCCAACAAAGAAACGAAAATGACCAGTCGTGTGAGTACTATTCCGTGTTTCTCGTCTTTTTTTCTTGCGGAATGACAATAAAAGTGGTGTGAAGGATCCGCTCACGAATGGGGGGAGCCTCTTGAACCTTTCTTGATCTAATATGACCACCTGAACTGGCATCTCGAATTTCAATTTCAAGAGCTGATACTCAACGTTTTAGGTTTCTCGTTCGTCAGGATACTTTGGCAAACAATATCCACACTATTGGACAGATGTTCGACCTCATACACCTACTACCAACCTATCGTACCTACGTAAATACCGCTAGATAATAACTAAAAAAAACTGATACAATGATGTAAATAATCGTGAAGCGTGAAGGTTCATGCAAGACCACCCCAGGGTCCACGTATTCGTCGAGCGAGCTGAATGTCGCGTGTCATGACAGTGACTCTCTTTGCATGAAGGGCACACAGGTTCCTAGCAGAATAGACTGTCAATCCGATACGTCAAGAGGAAAGATGAGGAGGCAACACACGCGTCTTCGAATAGATGCACGATGAAAGCCTCTGTTGCCTCCTGCAAGGCCAATATTGCGGAACTCTGCCACCGCAGACCTGCAGCGGAATAGTCATTCTCGTCTGTGATCATATCTAGAGCAATCTCGCGAACCTAGCAAACAAAAACAATCATCTCCCTGCCCTTCCAGGCGATAGACAAAGTATACGCACGACACGAGAGAACGGCAGCCGTTGTATAAGCAAGTCGGTGCTCTTCTGGTATTTTCTTATGTCTCGCAAAGCCACTGTCCCCGGCCGGAAGCGATGAGGCTTTTTTTGTGGCTTGGCTCCTGTAACCAAGCAACCGTGCTTCAGCCTCCAAGACGCGTCATTCATTTATTCATAAGATTACGCACCTTGCTGACCAGCAGCGGACGCAGGGCCACCCGTTGAGGACTTTGGAGGTCGGCCACCGGTGCTCTTCCGCGCTGTTGCGGTCTTGCTCCGCTTTGAGGCAGGTGTAGGCGGATCGGAGCCTGTATGGGGCGCTTTTCGTTTGGATGAGCCTGAGGGACCAGCGCGTTGGACAGTCTGTGCCATAACAGACCACAGATTGGGGACAACAGGAGGGGTATCAGTTCAACTTGTTTGGTTCGAGGGCCACCGCGATACAGACACGGTCCGTGTGAATCTCGTCACGCTGATTTCTTCAGATGATTGCGCCTATCAAGAAAAGAAGAAGGCTTGCAAGGCATGGCGCTCGTCTTTTGCCTTTTCAATCCGCAGCTTCGTCTCAAAGCTCGTTGAAATGGTCAAGGATACTCCTATTATCACTGGATACTACAGGTATACCGATATCTGGTTCGAATGGTAATGTCTTCGTGCCCCTACAGAGAACAAAGCGTTTCTCAATCTGTGATAGGAGCTCAGCGCTCCCCAATCAAGAGGATGTTCGCCCGTTGAAAGCTATCCTTGGTTGGTCGCTGGTCGATCCGTCCGATCCCTAAGATCTGACTAAACAACTTGGTAGCTCATGATTCCATCACCCATCCTGACCATCCGCTCCACGTTGAAGGCGTCAAAGGCGTGCAGATGTACTTGGGTTCGTTGACAACGTATTTCAGCTCGACATACATATCTCAAACAATGCTTGATAGGAACATTGAATGCGACCGGAGAGTCACGTCTTTTGTTTTCGACTGCACAGGTCGACTATGTCAGGTATTGGCTCCATGCGATGCAACTCACGAAAGATGTCATCCCGCTCCCGTATTCCGACTGCCTCTTGACGGAATCAGACCTTCGCAGCGTGACCAAGGTAGTTTATGCAGACGGCAGCGCCTTGCGTGGCGCTGTAAAGGTACGTATACCTTGGACTATCTCCCCGGCTATCCCTCGCTGATCGCTGTAACAGCAAATCGACAAGAACAACAAACGACTCAAAAGTTCGGCTCTAGGCCCCGCGCTGACATCGCGCCGTGAGATATTCGAGCGGGTGCGGGCGTACTGGGCCGAGAAGAAGGGTGTCTGGTGTGCGATCGACTTTGAAGCCTGGGAGTACGATCATAGCGTTATCACCGAGTTTGGGTGGCGTCTGGTTGGGTGGAAGGATGGGAAAGAGCACCGCGAGGCTACTCATGTTATTGTTGATGAGCATCAGAAATATCGAAACTCGAAATATGTGCCGGAGCATCGCTATGTGAGTGTTGTCTGGCTATTCTTTTTCTAGTTTGGAAGCTGATGCTGGCGTGGCGCTGACAGGACTATGGATTCGGGGAGAGTCAGTACGTCAAGAAATCTCTGTTTCCCAAGATGGTCAGCGGCTTTCTCGCCGAGTTGAATGAATACGGGCCGGTGTTTCTTGTCTTTCACGACAACAGCCAAGATATCAAGTGCGTCTGCGTGTTTGAATCCTTGTGACAGAGATCATTAATTGCTTGGGGGGGGGCAGATACTTAAAGTCCCTCGGTGCACCGTTGGACGGGTTAACATATATCAACTACACACTTCCTCTCGCGATACCGCACAATGGTCCGTTCGTCGTCGACACCTCGGACCTCTTTGCGGCTCTGGAAGGTGTGACTGACCGCAAGGCTCTTGGACGAGTGTGCGCCCACCTGCAGATACCGACAAAGAACCTGCACAACGCGGGGAACGACGCGCATGTGAGTAACGTTCAACTTGGATATGGCTTTTTTTCTTGCGATTTTAATGGATTGTGGGCAGTACACGCTTGAGGCGTTGATTTCGATGGCCGAGGGAGACCCTGTTGATATACAAAGAGAGAAGAGGTGGCCGGGCTGCACGACGCAGGGAGTCAAGGTCGACTTTAAAGAGGAAGAGGACAGTGATTATTCAGACGATGGGCTTGTTAAGCCTAACACTTCGAATGTCGTCAGCTCATGGTGAAAGTAGCGAGAAGCAATTATTATGACATATTCCATCCAGCACTCGAGCAGACCGAGTCTACACAAAGCCTACGACTCATTAATCCTTCTCTTTCTTCTTAGGGTCATCTTCGCCGTCATCCTCATCATCAGAGCGAATATCGCTTGCTTGATATGTAAAGACGGCTCTAAGGTCGTTGTCAGCAAAATTTTCATGGATAAAGCTGGAAACTGACCTGTAGAGGATACGTAACATCAGCACATACCAGAACAAGTTGAGGAATTGCAAGAGTAGTATGGGAGTGAAGACCTGGTATGTCATCCACCAGACGAAATAGACGCCTCTTGGAGCATCCCACATTTTTGATGATTCGCTGCAGTGTCTCAGGGAACAGAGAAAGCACTAGAGGCAGGGAATACGTACGGCATCAAGGGAATTTCGTACCACACCGACCATAGAATTCTAAAGTTGAGCCAGTGTCGGAAGTACCTTGGGCCAAATGAGCGGAGGATTCTTTGATTTGGATCCAAGTGACACATACGACCAGACAACCAAGAAGACGACAAAAGCAAAGATCTTGGCTCTATTCCATTGGATATAGTTCAATATCTTTGAAAACTGTTGAGCAGAGTGTCAGTGATGAAACAAAAGGGAGTCGTCGAATGTACTCACAGCTAGAAATGCGTCTGGTATGTCCATGCTCATGTATACGGCGTTGCCGATGAGTGTCATGTTCATGAAATAGCTCCATCTGTAAAAGATCAGTTGATTTGAAAGGCGGGTGATGACGGAGGTTGGGGATACCCGACGAGCCAAAGAGTGACTATATGATGGGCCACGAGTTCAGCATAGTCCTTGCGAGGCTTTTCCAGGCCTAGAACGAGAACGATGAGCTGTTGAAGCCAGTAACCCATTTGCATGAGGTAGTATCTCTTGAGTTCTGGATTCATGTCCCAGTGAGGGTAGTCTGACCGTGGCGGAATGAGCGTGGAGAAATTTCATTGCGAATGACAGACCTATCCAAAAGTACTTGGTGTGGTACCAGTATGTAGGGAGTTGTGACATGATGCGCTGGAGGAGGGTGAGAATGAGAGATGGTAGAAGGAAAGAGACTGACATAGCCCCAGGCACCAAAGAAACCGAAATAGACGAGAGCGTAACCTTGCTCGCCGAACCTGTCGATTTTGCCTCTCTTTCTGAGGCCAAAGAATTTTGCAATAGGCGTACAAAGCTTGACGACGACGAGTTGGCGGACGAGAGAGAAAAAGACGACGTTGTAGGCAATGAAAATGAGGTCAAGGTAAGTCTTTTGGTAGCGTGGGTCGTCGGGACTGGAGGTGGGGACGAGGCCAGAGATGAGGAAAAAGGCAGCAAAGGGGTTGTTCCAGCCGGGGGCAAGGTAAGGGGCTGTGAGCTCCCAGTTTAGGTAGAGGACGATGGGAACGAGTAGAAGCTTTGCGGCGGATACTGGGGGAAGGGTCAGAGAGAAGAGGAAGAGGGACGGAGGAGAGACGCACGGGGCTGGATGGCCCAGCGGAGGCAGGGAGAGACGGGACGGGCGGCCCATGCTCTGGTTGTGGGAGAGACGGGGGACTCGCTGCGGGGAGTGGCGGAGAGAGGGCTGTTGGGGGACAGAGTGAGGAGAGAGGGGGACGGAGAAGGACAACGTACGTCTGAGGGAGAAAAGGGCCGGTGAGGTGGTGGTTTGGGTCGTCCTCGATGGTGTTGCTGAGCGAAAGCGGGCCTGCACGCGCGCGTCTGCGGGGAGACATGGCTGCGGGAGGGAGAGGGATTGCCTCACGTGCGCGTGGCTGGCTGGCTGTCGGATCACCTCACGTGCGCGTGGCTGGCTGGCTGTCGGATTGCCTCACGTGCGCGTGGCTGTCGCTGGCGTCACGTGCGCGTGGCTGCTGCCCCGCATGTTCTCCTCCGTCGGTCTCTTCCAGTCGCTCGCCTGCCCCGACGGCCCAGAATGCGCCCGCACGCCATGCCTGTTTTCCCACAGACACCCCGTTCCCCCGCCCCCCGCCCTCTCCATCCCCCTCAAGTCTGCCCCCGCCCCCACCGTCCCCGCCAAACGCTCCTCGTCCCCCGCCAAACCCCCCGCCGAGCCACCCCGCAAACTCCAGAAACTCGCCCCTCCCCAGCGCCCCCTTCCCGCGTCCCACTCCACTGTGAGCTCCGTCCCGTGTCTCTGCCCTTTATTCACACCCTTTAGGATGGCGTTCCAATCCTGCGCGTCAACGCCGCCCAGTCCCTAGTTCCTATCCCCGTCCGACAGGTTCGTCCATCCCCATCCATGTCTGCCCTCTGCTCAGCCACCGATCCCTTAGACAATGCTCAAGACACTTTACGATCATTTCGTCGTCCTCTATCACCCCATTCTCCCAAAGAATCCCACTCTCGCCTCCCAACATGCTCTCAAACAAGAGGAAGAGATATACAAAAAGTCGAGCAAGCTCACTTACCGGAATGTAAGTCCCGTCTCCCTGCCTTTCGTACTTGCGACGTAAAAAAAAAAAATAGGCAGTCATTACGTGTGCAGCTGCCCTCAAACGCCGCCCAATACCCGACTCTCCAGCTCACGACTCTGTCGGCACAGAAGCAGAGCGAGCAGCACGCGCAGAAGCCCGCAAATCCAGGCAAGCTCTGCGTCTCACCCGGGACCACCTCGAAACATATCTCATGTCCATGGATGATCTCCAGAGCTGGGGTTATTTCGTCGACCTTCCAGACGGCCCCGGTGGTTTTGAACCAAGCCTCGAGGGCAAGGTCGCCAAGTGCGAACGATGCACCCAACCTTTTCTCGTCAAATCAAGAAAAGACGCCGACGAATGCATATACCACTGGGGTAAACCTTTTACCACCAAAGCCGGTGGTGAGTGCTCGTATCAATCTCCCAAAAACTCTCATTCACGTCCTACAGGCGAGAAAACCCGAATATACACCTGCTGTTCCCGCCCAGTTGCCGATAGTGAAGGATGTACACACGGTCCACATGTCTTTTACGAGAATAAAGCACAAGATCTTCATGCCCGCCATCCATTTTCTTTCCTCCGCCCTTCGTCTTGTACAAGTACCGCGCTGGACGTGGCCGCCTTGGATTGTGAGATGATCTATACCACTGGCGGTATGCGTGTGGCTCGCGTTTCTGTTGTTGATGGTGCTGGAAAGGAGGTTCTGGACGAGTTTGTTCGTATGGATGATGGTGTTGAGATCATGTACATCCTCGAATTTCCTCCAACACTTTTTTTTTTACAACTGACATCTTTCTAGTGACTATATCACACGATTCTCAGGCATCACACCAGAAAATTATGCAACAGCTGTTTTACCCCTTGCCTCGATTCGTAAATCCCTCGACGCATTCATTAACGCAGATACCATTTTGATTGGCCATGCTCTCGATAATGACTTGAAGACTCTCAGAATAATACACCATAGATGCATAGACACTGTTGTCTTGTTCCCTCATCGTATGGGACCACCTTATCGCAGATCTCTCAAAGACTTGTACGTGTCATTTCCACTCTGCGCATACCTGACTTGTTATGATATTTATAGAGTACGTGAACACTTGGGATCTACGATCCAGAATGACAGTATTGTTGGTCATTCTTCTCTCGAAGACGCGGCAGCAACGCTTGATCTTGTCAGACACTTTATCCTCAACAAACCACCACCCAAGTCCGACCCGTCATCCAGTTCCTCGTCATAGCGCCCACTGTTGTAGCTTCCATTATTGCTTTCAGACACCCCCATTCACCACCTGTAGTTGTACGTACTTTAATTGCGACTCTCTATGAATACATTATCAACGATACATGTACATGCATTCAAATCCATTCAGAACAATGTGACGGAAAGCACCTGTGAAGATTCCGAGACCTCCAGGATAATCCCATCGTAACCGTACACTACGCGCACTAAATTGTTAACGGTTTTTGCCTCGGGGTATAACAAACGTGTCTTACATCGAGATGTTGCACCTGGTAGCACTATATCCTCTTCTTCGTCGGTCCGGTCGAGGTGCATTGAGGGTGGGGGGTCTCGAGGGCTTAGGAAATGGCTTATTGTTTCAAACTGCACGTGTTGATCAGATGACAGTGTCGACATGAGAGGGAGTCTTACCCTGTCGAAGAATCGCTTGCGCGGGGGCGTATCTTCAAACTTATCAGTTAGACAAGTGAACAAAAGCGGTTGAGACTGTACCATCTTCGTCATCTTCTGGTTCACCCTCGATTTCCCAGTTACATCGTTTGTAACGTTGAAAAAGAGGGGAACCTGGCTGTTGGAGGATCAGACCAAGCTCATCTTTGAATAAATTAAAGGAGGAATGAGGACGGACCACGTTGGAGTGAAGTATTATCTTTGTCACGACGTGTTCAGAACCTGTAATAAGAAAATCTATTCCATGTTGGAAATAGTTGTAAAAGTCTTCTCATCGTGCGTGTCAGCAAGAGACTGAGGACGGTGCGTGGGCAAGTCATACATCTAGGCTCATCAAGCGTTTCGGACGCACTGTCCTTGGCGTGTATAGACATCCGTTCATCTTCCTTGTAGTGTACCCGAACCGGTGGTCCGAGGTCGAGCGTCAGGTCCTGGGCTGTGGTCTCCCCGAGTTTGACATCCACCGGCCGCGACGATGCTGGATAAAAGTAAAGCGTGACGCCATGGTGAACCTAAACCTGTTGGATGAGAGACGACCCGCATACCAACAATCTCACAACGAAAAACGCACTTTCGCAACCGCTTGTCTAATCTCTCCTGCCATGACCGGGAGTTCACCAACCTCCTCAAGAGCATCTACACTCTTTCCATCGTTCTCTTTCAGCGAAATCAAAACACGCTTGACCTCCTGCACCCTATCGTCCCCAAGCCCGTGCCCACCATTCTTCGCCTTTGCCTTCACCCCCTCCCCCATTGCATCCTCTTCAAAGCTAAACCACAGCCCGGGGTACCGCAGCTCGTCTCCGGGGTACGTCGGCCCAAACGCCCGTCTCACAGCAACGCGCGTAAGACACTCCTCCGTCGACGAGAGAACTGTATCTTTGTACCGCAGCACGACCGGCGGGTTGAGATCCCGGAGCCTGCGCAGGCAGATCGTATGGAGACGCTGGTGTTTGCCGGAGAAGAGCAGGTCGAGGTGCGGACGGACGTGCAGGATCACGGGTGTCGTCGACGAGACGTCCGGATCGTATTTGAGTTCGACCTGCGGAAAGGAGTGGTGGAGGTGCCGCACCATGTCGAGGACGCTCCAGAGGGATGCGCCTGTGCGGGAGGTGGTGAGGACGACTTGATATCAATGAGGTTTACATACCGATTTCGAATCTGCCTAGTCCCGAGCCAGGCCGGATATCGACATCGAGAGTAGAGTACATGGGATTTTTTGGGGTGGATTAGTAGGGCCAGGGAGGTGTGGCGAGCATGGGGTGAGAAGGTGGAACGGCGGTGGTGGCTATATTAGGGGCTGCTAACACGTGCCTGGGTCTCGTGGAGACGCGTTTTTGTTTTTCACCCCATCGCGTCGATAAAGTCATGGCTGACGATAGGCAGAGACGGATCTTGAAGGTTCGTCTTTTTTTGGGTTTCCTTCTCTAAAACTCGAATGAACGTGCCGTGGCGTGTTGCTAGGTCTTTCGGAAATTTAGCTACTCTCTGAGGCCCGAGGTGTCTCAAAGGGTAGAAGAGATCCTAGACGAGAATGAGATTGCGGACGAAGAACTCGAGTCAACTATAGAGCTGCTTGCTTTGGAATACAGCAAGCAGGAAGGTGCGACGACTCCTTTACCCTTGGATCGTGAATCTGAAGAAAGATACTGTAGACGTGAACATGAAGGTTGACCTCGATATTCTGGAGCGCGTTTATCAGGGAATGCGAAATCAGACGGAACAAGCGGACGAGGAGAGGGAGTTGCTTGACCCAGAAAGTCATTTGTACATCATCAATGCTTTCGATATGCCGCTGTGGCACTGGTCGTCGGAAGCTGGGACATTTACCAAGTACGCTTCACTCGCGTGCATTCCTTTGGTATTTGCTCAAATGCTTAAGAGCTGCGGGACCCCTTACGTTGTCAGGGACTGCGGAATCTCGCATCCTCGCTATACGAAACAGATTGAACATAATCAAGCAGTGCGTTCTGCGCAACGATCACTTTGCGCCTTCAACACTTCCTTCCAAAGACCGAGAGAAACTTGTCACCGTGAGCCCTCAAGCCCAAAGCCGTAACGATACAGTCTCACAAGATCTTCCAGCTGAAATCCACGAAACAACTTCTCGGTCGAGCAGGGGAGAGATTCCTTCTTCTCGGAATGCTCACATATAACAAGGAAGGCAAGCTGTGCATCGAGGATTCAGATGGGAGCGTCGAGCTCGATTTCTCAAACTTGGTGGGTTCGATAAAGTTCGTGTACGGTTGGTTCTCAGAACGAATAGGTATAGGACGAGCCAGGAGATGGCTTGTTTACGGAGGGCTCGTTCGCACTTGTTGAAGGCGAGTATACGGAAGAAGCGACGTTGGAGATAGTTGCCATTGGCCAACCGCCGTGCGAGACTCGCGAGACCTCACGGTAGGTTGGCTCTGTCTTGGTCTATAACTCATGCTCAGTGCTCTTAGGTCAATCTATGGTCACATTGACTTTTTGGGCAAGGGCTCGACGTCCTTGTTGGAAGATGTAGGCAAAATTCTAGCACTTTGTCATTTCATTGCTAAACTAGATACAGTCTCGATTTTCAGTTCGTGTTCGGGAAGAGCTGCCAGATCTTCACTTCTTTTTCCTCTCTGATGTGTGGCTTGACCATCCTCAAACTCTCATTGGGCTGCAGAAGATGTTTGATAATTGCATTGAAAACAGCTTCATACCAAAACTCATTGTCTTGTGCGGCAACTTTACGCGTCAAGCCATCTCCCATGGAAATAGTCGTGATATTTCAAACTACCAAGGTGTGTCGAGGAGAGGCCGAAACACAGAATATCCACTGAACTTTTGTTAGACAACTTTGAAGCCTTGGCAGATCTTATTGCATCGTATCCCCCAATTACTCGAGAAACCCACTTTGTATTTGTGCCAGGTCCACTAGATATCACTGTAAATGGAACCCTTCCACGACATCGCCTACTTTCGTCCCTCGTGGCACGGTTGCAAGCCAAGGTTCCAAAAGTGCACTTTGCGACAAATCCATGTCGAATAAAGTTCTTTGACCAAGAGATTGTCATATTTAGAGATGACATTATGTCGAGGATGCTAAGACATATCGTGGGTGTCAAACCAAATGTGGACAGCGAGACCTTGAAGAGATTCGTGCGTGTCTTGTTAGGAGATATACCTATTATCCAGGCTAACGTCTGATAGCTTGTTCAAACTATCCTGGACCAAGGTCATTTGACCCCATTAACTATTAATATACAGCCGACGCTACCTGACTATGACCATTCACTTCGCCTATACCCTCTTCCTACTGTGGTAAGTTCTGTCAGCTTTGTGTACTCTCAGCAATTTCATCAAGTCGGATGACGACAGCTCGTCATGGCCGACAAATATGATCGGTACAAGATCACGTATACCGGATGTCATGTTTTGAATCCCGGAAGCTTCATTGGGAACTCCTATGTCTTTGCAACGTACAAGCCCGCGGAGGCAAACTCGGAAGAATGGTATTTCCTTACTTGATTCCTCAAGCAAACTGCTCATTGACCGATCGTGGATGCAGTATATTGGATATGGACTCGGAAGAGTAGGCAGAGGAGATCTGATTAGAGTGTAGGGACGTCATGCAAAAGAAATACATTGTGAGACGGCTTCGAGCTTGAATAAACTTCCGACTCGGGAATGATCGTGGCTGTGTCGGTGCTTGGTCACGGCGTCTGAGCATAACAATTGACATGTCGCTTACGTCAAGGCAGAACAAGGAATGCACGGTCGACTCGGTGGCATAACGTTGATGCATGGATTCTGCCAATCCGGTATAGTTGGCGCTGATTCTCTTCGCTTGATTGATTGAACTTTGATGATAATTTACTCTGCTCCCATTGTGCCCAACTTTCTTGACAATCACCAGGACCATACACTCCAAGGTCCAAGAGACGACGTATTCCATCAAACGTGAGTTGCATAACCTATTAACTAGGGCTTAGACCCTCTCACTTGTGCTCCAGCCCATGTCTTATACCCAACTCTCATTTCTTCGTGCATTCTTGCTCGAAAACCCGACAAATCTATGGTGGATATCCGTTCTCCTCTGGGTCGTCCGGATCGCGACAATCTCCTTCTTCCTTCGCTCATATCTATTCCCTCTAATACTCAATGCAATCTCAAAGCATGTACACATTCGAAGTGTCAGCTTTTTTTCGATTCGTGGGTTATTCATCCGCGCTGGCCCCCGAATCATTCGTGTGGATCGTGTTTGGTACAGCTTCTCTTTCGCGAAGGGGATCAACGTGAGGCTGGACGGGGTGAATGTTGAGGTTGGCAGGAGTAAGACAAGATATCTTCCCAGACACACTCGTCATCATCGCCGCCTCACTCTGGCCGACTTTGCGCCCTCCCCGATGGCTCATCGACTTTGGAATCTCGTGTCGAGCGCTTATGCTGTTGTGGAACCACACTTTCGGCCGCTTATCCGTACCTGTGTTGTAGCAGCCCTTCGCCTTTTGATACGATGGCTGCCGCACATCATTTCTGGTCTTTACTTCGAGGCGCACTCGACTACCGCCACATTTCCCGACCTGCCGGGTACATCGGTCTCAGCGGGAACTCTCACCCTGCATGTGAACCTATCTTTTACTGATTTAGAGAATGTGATCGATACGAGCAAACACTCAAAACCACGTCCTGTCAGATCGAAGCGTTCTTATGGCATGGCAGCCTGGAGGAAACGCTTCACGGCTAGTTTCCAAAGGACTCTTGACAGAGCTTGGGGCAATACTCAAGGAAATGCGTCAATTGCAGTCAAATTGCACAACATAGCTGGTTCGACGCTCCCTGAGTCGTCTCGAACGGGTAGATGATTCATTTACTTCATCTTGTGTGGCCCTGGCTTATTCGTGTATAGCTAAAACAGCTCAGTTCTTGCATCTTCCTGGAGCGATCGACTTCGAAGCTTCTCTGCGATTCAATCCCCGTGAAGGCACTGCAGATAACCACAGTCTGGAAATCTCTCTGAATATCGGAGACTGCTCCGTGGAGTTGGACACTCTGAAGCTACTCATGCAAAGCCTCAAGCCAAAAGAAACCGTGGTTATGCCTGAACTTAACCTCGAACGACCGGTCCCTCCACTACGGTCATCAAGTTGGTTCTCAGCCTCACCAATCGTGAGCACAAGTGCGGAAACGGAAGGGAGATTCTCGCCTTTGTCCTCACCGTTGTCTCCCAAGCCCGAGTCCTCGGCTGACTTGTCGCCTGCTCTCACGCCTTCGTCTCCGACATCACCCTTTCTTGAGAAGCTTTCGGCAAGTACATTGTAAATCTTACTAGCTGTTTGATTAATTCTTATCAAAGTCTTCTATACGATCCCGCCGTCGTATTCTTTATAAACCGTGCACACGTCTGAAAGATTATAAGAAGACGGTATGATTATCTTCAGTTTTAAACGCTAGATCTTGCTTACTTCTGGTTTCTAGTCCCTTCTATCTGTTCTTAGCAATGCCAGCATTACATTATCCGCTGTGACACTTGCTACTCAAAACAAATGGGGGCTGGACCCCTACCAACTTAAGATCCACGATATCGTCTTAGGCTCAAGTGTTTGCAACAGCCCCTCTGAGGATGCTTTTGAAAGACATTGGCTAGGAAAGCGCAAGAAGATTGAAAATTACGACCCTGATAACTACGCATTTAAGTTCTCGATAGCCCAAGTGGCTGTGGAACGGCGCACAAAGCTCGATAGCATGCGGCTGCTCACACTGGAAACGATGAAATTGCAGGCAATAATAACCCAATGGCCGACCCCATGGCTTATTCCATCTCCTTTTATGGCTGGTGACCCAAATGCTCCCTTTCTTGTGATCCGTGCCAAAGTTGGCGGGCTTGATGTCACCGAGCGCCTCGAGCGGCTTCGTGAGCTAGTCGCTCATATTGAGCCATCCACTAAGGCAAATAATCCTTCTCGAACTCTTCCTGATTCTTTCAAGATGCCTCGAATTGTAGTTGAAGCTGAATGCGGGATCCTGCGTGGGCGTATCATTTGTGCTGATACAAAAGGCGCAGAACCTTTCGCAGTCGAAGTTCGCAACAATGGCTCTATGTTCTTCATGGAATCTAGCTTCGTCGCTGATTACAGGGGCACTGCACGTCCCTCCGGTCAAGCTAGAGATACTTTTCGAAAGGATTACAAATTCTCCCTCATCTCAGAACCCACCCTTATGCGGGTGCGGTCAAGGACACAGCCGGATATCCATAAGTTTACAAGTCTTCATTCATACAACACAGACTTTCTGGAGGATCCTTCGATCCTATCTATTGATTCTCTCGAGATTCTTGGAGATGGCCATGCACTTGCTTCGATGGCTTGTGATGAGGATCTTCTTGCATCTGTGTTGGCACACTCTGCAATACTCAAGCTCCACATGTCGACGGATGCAGTTTGTGTTGAAGCGTGGAACCCCCATGTCGTCGCAGCCGTCCAGCAGCTTTGTTCAATTGTCCCCCCTCAAGAGGATCATTCCTCGCCCCCATCAATGAAACAGCCACTCTTGGATCGTATGCCCCCAGGAATTTCAACGACCGTGACCATTCCTCGGTTCGTGGTTATCCTTACATCTCCCGATGTCAACCCACAAGACACCTTGGATTTGTCACGAGGCATCGCTTTCCGCACCAGCTTATCGGTAAGTTACTGCTCTATGCATGCGAGCCATATCCATCGGTTCCATGATCTTAACCAACAAACGACGATGCGAGACAAGCTTCATCTTCCTCGACAACAACTCGTAGATGCTGTATCGGCAGCGCGTACCTCTGTAATCACGGAAAAAGCTTCGGCTCATATCAAGATAACGTTTACAGACCTTGCTCTTCGAAGTGCTGTGTCCACTCAGTATGATGCTGACAATCCGTTTATCTTTGAACGAGACGATCCTGGTTTGGAAAAACAGGGGTTTCTGAGCATTCCGAGCATTACTATCGGCTTGTGTTTGTCTGGTAAACGTGGAGCCGTTCCTTCAAAGGCCAGGGACACCTGTGACGTTTCCGTGGTTGTACCTGATGTCAGGGTGACATTCCAGCTTGCCTACGTCTATAGCTTGATGCTTGCAGTGCAATGCATCAAAGATATACTCACTAAGTCATCCTCTAATCGTCCTATAAAGTCAAACCCTCCTTCCGAACTGAAGACCAAGATCAAGATTGAGATTTCCACTGTACAAATCCGATTTGAACTGCAAACCCAGCGACTAGTGGCTCGCATAGATGATATTGAGATTCATCCCCTTCCAGAGCGATCTCCCTCCATGCAGTTGAGCAAACTTGCCCTATGGGTCTGCCTTCCCTGGCGTATCACGCAATGGGAAGATGAGCGGGGCGAAAAGTGGGAGGAACTCATCTGTTTCCAAACTCTGAAAGCGTCTCTGGCATTGTCTCATGCAACTCCGTCGATATCCTTGAGCGGTGAGAGTGCGCGTCTACGGATTCCTCACGGCTATATATTTGCGGATTTTGTCACGGACGTAATAATAGCAATGAAAGCTATCCGTCATCTCAACCGCATCACTGCTCAGCACAAGTACACACCTATACCAATGCCAGAGCTGGAAGGGCCCAAACACATTCCGAGGATTGTAGTCCACCTCCGTTGCTTGTGTTTCGAAGCGGCGGATGATCCGTTCGAAAGTAGTTTGTCTGATATATGGAGATGTGGATATCATGCCACAAAGCAGAGGATGGATCGCGAAGAGGCTTATAAGGCGAAGGTGGCTGCCATCTATCAGGCAGAATCGCAGGTTCCTTCGGGTTCTGCTGAACGTGGGGCCGACTATCATTTTGGAGGGGATCATTCGGTGTCGATAAGCGAGGCACGCCGGAGATTGGACGAAGTTCATGAGCTAGATTGGACACTCAGACTTCGAGATCTTCGCCAGATACATTCCAACTCAGACGAGGCAATGAACCAGCTTTTACGAGGAAAGCATACAAAGAGGGGTTTTAGCTTGAGGGTGCCAGAACTTATTGAAGTTTCGCCAACTCCACAAGCTCCTCCGCTCTTCCGGGTCTTATTCCACGAAGTGTTCCTGAATGTTCAGCGACCTTCGTTTCCAACTGAAAGTCTACCCGACTTTCTGTTCGAACAAGGAGGTGGACTCCCACGCGATACTCAGTTTTCCTTGTTGGTCCCATTACGCCTGAAATTCACGCTGGGGTCTTTGTACATCACTCTCAGGGATTATCCACTACCATTGTTCAGCATCCCTGCTACCAAAGATCACACTACTCCAGCCTGGGAATTTGACACAGATCTAGTCGTCGCAGAGGAAATGGGCAGCGAGCTTTCCGTTGACTGGTTCGACTGCGTCATCTTAGAACGACACCATGGTGCCAGAGAGGCCTCTGCTTTCTCTATCTCTATTCCGAAGACAATCATGCCAGTAAAGACATATGCTAATCCAGTTGTTCATGTGAACACGACCAACACCACAATCCTTTCCTGGAGCGTGAGCTATGCCCCAGCCATTCAGGATCTTATGAAGGTTATTGAGAATTTAACCACTGCACCTCGTGATAGTTCTCCAGGAGTTGGGTTCTGGGATAAGGTTTGTTTGAAGCTTGTTTCACCAAAATTTTATCATATATGTTCGTTAGATGAGGTTGATCTTTCACTGGACTTTTGTGGCAACTTTTAAGGGTGAAGTTCACCTCCATCTGAAAGGTCTGAAGCGGCATTAAGTAATTTCTAAATAATTGATTCTACTTTTGCAGGTTCTCGTGATCCGTACAAACTTGATGACGAAGGTGCTGGCTTTGTACTCACATGGGTGGGCAACACGAAGCTCCTCGTTGCTCGGAAGAATGAAGACCGAGAGCTCATGCAAGTTATCAGTGACTCCATGTTCATCGCAATTCCCAAGTGAGTCTTAGATCCAATGAGATAGATTTCACGCTGATCTCAATAATTCTCCAGTTTGGAGCACCTCTATCCTAGAAATCAGCAGCCCTCCTTTATCTATCAGATGCCAGAGGCTTCAAAGCCTTTTCGTAAAATCATTGCTAAAGTTCGGTCTGGCGTCCGATTTGGCGTTGGCTTTGTTTTCGAGCGGGCCTGTGGTGATGAATGCTCCACTTGTTCTGGATCTGCGTTCCACAGGAAGTGCAGATATTTCGACTTTTTGCCTCATTATAAAGTGAGATTGGAAAAGAAACTAACCGTTCCCAAGATCAAGGTACGTCTGTTACTCAGCAATAAAACTCCCTCTCACATTGTGGAAACAGACTTCAGGAGACTCGTACAATGGTTTCCGCTCAGACTTTATTCATCTCTCAATATCGTTGACATCGTCTACTCGCCCTGCAGCTGTGGGTTCAAACCAAGAACCGAGCAGTATACACCTTACTCCAAAAGCTTTTGCTCATTTCTGGTCATGGTGTTCCTTGTTCGATAGCGCCCTTTCATTGCCTACACGACAGGGATCATATTACCCACCCCGCCACATTTCGCCCAAGTTCGGCCGTCATCTAGCCACACTCAAGTATCGACTCCATATACGGAATTTATCTATCATGCACGGCTATATAGATGAATCTAGAGAAAGTGAGTACCCCGTTTTATACCACTTCGTCTATCTCAGCACCTTTTAGCTTGGGTCGATGGAGTCACCCCGTGGATCGGTGTCAAAGGGATGATCGAGGAACTCCAAGCAGACATGCATCAACGAGATGAAGAAACGGTGGTGCCAGGCCTCATTCCAGATACTACAAAAGTCCTCAGGCGAAAGCCCGTCTACGCTGCTGAAGTTTCCCTGAAAGGGCTGGACTTACGAGCTCTCCTGGCCATCTTTGAGGAACCTCTACGTCAGGAGATTGAAATGATTGCTCCTCCTCAGCGTAGCAACTACAGAGCTCACAAAAATCTGCCGACAATCCCTTCTGCATCCGTGTGGTTCGATACGTGTGATTTTGTTGAAACCGACTGGTCACTATCTATCAAACCCAAATTACACTTGCTACCAGTCGTAAATTGTCCTCAGTTCACTTACTTCAAGAGCAATCCGGTTTTACCCCGCAACACAACCTTGTCGAGCAAGTTTGGCTCTGAAGGATCTCACTCTTGTCTCCTTGGGAAAAGTTTGTGTAAGAGTCATCCTCACAAAGGATATCTTATCCGTATTCTGACGTTTCGTCAAAGCTGTCAGTCATGTTCAAATCAACATAGCTGAAGCAAGAATTCGAGAATTGCGCAAGTTAGTTAAGAACAAGAGGTTGGGAAGCGATGACAACGTGCGTCAGCCTTTTACCTTGAATTCCTGTCTTATCCTCACGCAACCCTCAGGGCCTTGTCACCTTGGAAAAAATGGTCGCTCTTTTGGAGGAATATGTCTTACAGTTACGTCGTATAGAGTCAGGATCAGCCAAGCAACAAGGAACGACCAACGAAGCCGACTTAGCCTATTCTATCTCTCCTGACGAATGGGCTGAATTTGAGAATGTCTATCATTTCCATTGTCCTAAAGTATCCTTGGACAGTGCGGTCCGCGATGTATGTCTCAATTTACCTTCTCCTATGTTTTTGACTGAATGGTGATTGAATGGATCTAGGTAATATTGCGATACTATTATTGTTCTCGTGCTCGCAAGGGACTTGAATACCATATGGCGACCCGGTGCGTCTGGCAGCTTATCGCCACTTTCCATCAGCTCATCAAGTATTACAGTGCTGTCAAGTTCATCCGTGATCAGGCTGAAGCTGCTCTCGACGATGACAGTGACACTGAGGAGAGTCAAGAGAGAAGCTGGGAAGGTGCCGACGCCGCTCAAATGGCAGCTTCTGCCCTCAGGAAGATCTTCAAAGGCGACCTTGGGAAACCATCTGTCGAGATATCAATTAACCAGGACAGAGCCACGAGACCTCCGGAGAAGTTCAACGCTCTTGATGGCTGGTCAGAGGGTGTCTCTTTGCGCAAGAGTCATTTTTGTCTGCTTTTGAAACCGCAAATTGTCATGCGGGGTGAAAACCCCAAAGATTCTATAATTGTCACTGCAGTCCAAGCAAGGCTTCAAGTTTTCGCCATAATGGATAATAACAATGTCGATGATCCTGTCAGCGGCAAAGTTATGTCAAGGTGCGGGTGGCTTGTTTCTCTGTGTAAAACCCCCGCTCAACTATTACAAACATCAACAGGAGCCATACATCATTGTCTGGGCTTCAAACATTTGCGCCCACGAGTCTAGTTACTAAGGGCAGTCTCTATGTCCCTTTCGAAGTGCTCATCGATCCTCGTTGTCAATCTTCCGCTTTTGATCAACTGGTGCCGCAAACGGACGCAATCTTCCAATATGATAAATTCAATCGTCTGCGTCTTCGAAACAACGTTACCTCTGTGACAAGGGCGCCCTGTGGCTCGAGCTCTTCAGTCCGGGATCGCCATTTGCAGGATGAAACCGTACGCGCGTTAAAAATAGTGTTTCATTATTACTAACCCTCCTTACAGGATCTCATTCGAGTCCACATACCTCGTTTCACAGTCTCTGCAAGCGATGAGCATTTCATGGCGATCTCACACGTCATCACTCAATTGTTGCTCTTTTCGGATGCTGCTCATAAGACGCGATTAGAGAAACTTGAGACCTTGTTGTTCACATACGACTTTACAGACCTCGCATCTGCAGCCAAGGTCGTTGCAGACCTTCAAGTACGGTTGGGAGAAGCGCACGAGGCACGGAAAACTGCAGAATACAATTACAGTCGCAGGCTTGCAGGGAAGGATGGACAGCTGGAGTTGCTCAAGCTCAAAGCTCATATTTTTCTTCTCTCCGAAGAGTTGAACTTCCTTTTCGATGCGATAAAGTTGGCTCAAGATCGCCATGACGATCATTCGGACCAAAAATCCGCCCTTCTGCTGCATGCGTCTTCCGACGAGATATCATGGAAAATGCTGGACGATAGACGGGAGATTCTTGCTAAACTTGTCGTCCAGGACATCAATTTCAATTGGTTAAGTCGTCGAGATAGTTCCACTAGCAATGACCTTTCCGTGCGCGATCTCACAGCATTCGATGGCTCAAGACATGCGATATGGCCGGAGATCGTATCCAAATACAACGAGCCTGCGAATCATCCTCTTTTGAAGGTGTGTAACTCTGATAACAACCCTACTTTTGTCCTCATGTTATTTCCCAGAGAGGTCTTTTCTTGATCGCCAGCTGGACAGTACTGGCACCTGTCGGAGGCATCATCATCTATGAGTCGTTCGAAATGTCGCTACATCCTATTCGGCTTCAGATCGACGCAAGAGTTGGTCGACGCATCATGGACTACATGTGGCCTGCCAGGAAACGCCGGCACGTTGAAGTAAACCAACCAACAATTGATGAACGGATGTCAATTGATTCCCCGCGAGCACTACATGGGCCCGCTGAGCCACCGCACGAATCAAATAAGGGTCAGCGGCTGGCTCCACTGCGCAAGTTGAGCAAGTCAAGATCTTTTTCTGACCTTCGGGCAAGCTCTACGAAAGATACTTTGACTGTACCGGCTTTGAGGAAGATACCTTCGACGGACTCGCTTCACAAGATGTCACTCTCAGGTGATGGGGAAGGTGGCAAGGGGGAAATGAACAAAAGGAATGATGCTGCTGAGATGAAGACGCGTACCTCGCAAAGAAGCTTTGTTCTCGTCAAAATTTCGAGGTACCATTACGTCTCACGAATCTGTGTGCATTCTGATAACATGTGTACAGCATGGACCTGTTGCTAAGCATTGTCAAAGAAGGTTTGTTCGAATGTCATGAGGCGCGGATCAAAACTCGAGACCTTGAGTATCGGAACGAAACTTGGAGCGTACGTAACACTCTGCTATGCTATCAATATTTGAGTGTAACTTAGCATTGGAATTTCTAGTTCGAGGAGCTGGTGAACCAATTTATTCCCTTCAATACAAGTTGGAGAGGATGGGTTAAAATGGTTTTCCATCAGCCGTTGCTGCCCGTTCTCCCTGTGGCTCGAGAATTGATTTCCAAGACGAAATGGATACCGTCCTCGTCCAGAACAACCACACCCTTTGATTACAAAGGTCCACCTCCAAAACTTGATCGTGCACGGGTGCTCTCTGGAGACGATAACTCAAACCTCGTACGCCCACGATCAAGGAAGTCAAAGTCACCATCTCGAGGGCGGCGAATAGCCTCTTCACGGAAGTTGGAGCCTACATCGCCACCAATAACATCATTGCCTTTCTCCGATGAGCCAGAGTCTTTTGTACAAGGATCGGCATCCGTTGTGGAGGTTGAGAAGCCAAGTAGGTCGAATACTGGACGGAAACGAATGATGAGCCTATTTAAACGTGGGACAACAAAGGGAAGTTTGGGGGTAAGATCCATCATCGTTCGCAATCGCAAGCACCAGGTTACTGAATTATCAATTCTAGTCTTCGACAGTCCATCGGTCAGAATAAAATAGAGGAGCCAATTGGGAACATGATTTATTGGTCTATTTATAGAATCCCTAGAGTATTTTGTATTACTAAATCGAGTAAACCTGGGGTGGTCGACTTGGCCGGCCTACGCTTCAGCGCCGTCCACAGCGTCGGGCTGGCCAACCAGTGCCCTTTCATCCTACACTGGGCCTACTCTCTACGATGCCATCTGTCAGACTCAGAGGTTCGGCTTACTCTTCTCTACGCGACTCGCCCACATCTCCGAGGGCAAAACTTTCAACAAGTGCATTGAATCAGAATGTAGAGTCTGAGTCGACGGGCGACAGCACGCCGAGTGTCAGTCGAAGTTCACCTCGAATGCTACGTCGATCTATGCCTTCGTTGCGTCCTAAGGTTCCTCAACCAGACTCTGATTCTGAAGAGACCTCACGCCCAATTCGCACACGTTCTGGCACAACGATCAGTCGAATCTCAACCTACATTGCTGGTGCCTCAAGGCGGCATTCACGTAACCCCACCTCTCATGGTGACAGTGAACCTGGGTTTCAGACATCGTCACCGCTATTGTCACCTCGTGACGCAAGAATCACCCATGAGTCTCCCCAGGCAGAAGTGGCCGTTTATTCAAATAGGGCACCTGGCACTGTTGGAGCAATCAGCCTTGTTGACTCTGGGGATGACACCGACGACGACTCTTCACTGAATCTGCACCACGATGAAATAGTGAACCATCTGGATGTTATTGGCGAGTTTTGTCTTATACTTTTGTCCTTAAAATCTCAAGTCATTGTCAGACCCACAGATCGGAACGGTATCTAGTTTGGCAAACGCTGCAAATGCCCTTCTGATGTGCGGTTTTTGTCAATTCATTGTCAAGCTACAATCCTCATCACATAAATCAGACCACCAAACTTCTGGTATTCTCGCAAACCAGTTGTGAAGATCAACGACCCATCACATCCAACATCGGAAGGGACAGTGGAATCGGGAGAAGGAGGGCGTCCTGACAAACAGCTCCAAGACTCTTTGGATCGGCATGTTGATGACGTCCTTCGAAATCCGTCAACAGTCAGACGTACAATGTTGGGGGTCTGGTCATTTTTGAAAACACGTAACTTCCTATTTCTTCTCTTTCTCCACCCGTATTCACCGGCGTCTCTGTAGCCATGGGTGTATGTGTTCGAACTCGGTATCTTGCCTCTGAACTAAAGTTTTCGATACAGGTTCTTACAGCCATCTATGGTTTCTGTGTCGGTGAGGGCTTCACCTACATTGTATAAAGCTGTCTAACTTTTGAGTAAGTTTTTTGGGGCGCTGCCATTATTTTCTTCCTCTGCAAGTTTATCAACTTTCATAACGACAACACACAGGGATTCTGGATTGAAGTATCTTCCCAGGTCGTAAACGGTAAGAATGATGTATCGAGCTCGTCTCCTCTGCTCATAATAATAGTTTAGGTCTTTTCACCATCACTGGTGTCGGCTTGATACCGTACAGAACCTTGGATACTTATCGTACGTCCTTCTTTTACTTTATCCAGATTTTAATAAGTGTCTTGCCTAGGCATTTTTTGGATTTGGCATTACAAACGCAAAACTCGGAGGCTTCGATTGAAGGCTGGAATCCCGTTGTTATTTGATGAAGACGACCTACCAGATCCTGAATATGACCAAAATTATGTTCGCGTTCTGACCGAAAAGGAAGAGAAATTCTTATATCGCCGTTCGTACCGTGTTCCATTCAAGGCCAATTGTGCTGACTTCTCTCAGAACAGCGCAAGTTCAGATGTTCCCAAACATGGTATCTACCTCATGGAACAGAGACGCACAGGGTAAGCAACGTTCTTTCTTTCAGCCAACCTTCGAAGAACGTGTAGTTCATTCAGTCGTCCAGGCATTTCCTATCAAGTATGTTACAAAATAGCGCAATAAGCTAGTTCAAAACTTGACGACGCCAATCATAGTCTTGCTCTTACAATATGTTTACTAAACGACGCCAATTCTTGTTTCCAGGTATAATCTTCACTAATCCGTACCTCGAGTGCCTTGAACTTAGACCTCGAAATTTTAGGTGATACTCTGTGGAACAATGTGGGGTTTAGACCGGTATGTCTGCCTTTCCATAGATCACCCACCCACCTGCGATGATTTGTCATTAGCTTTGAGCGTCCCGCATGGAGTACTGGAATATTAATTCCGTGCGGCTTCCTTTCTGGAATTGCTGCTGCTTTCTTGATTTGGCGCGGAGGTCACAAGACGAAAAGAGTGGCAGAAGTCGAAGAGCGGCTGCGAGCAGCCCTCACAGCGAACGACGATATTCCTCAACACCAGACCGGTTATCCACCTCCTCGACGGCGGCCCACAAGGAAAATGACAAACTTATCGGAAGGTCTCGAGGAGCCCGAGATAAGAATAGACGAACACATGACGATTCCAACTACAGTAGTTACTGGACCTTCCACTTGAGACCGATTTTCATACCTGAGGACTTGCTACAACATAGATGCATTTAATTTACGATATTTAGACAAAATTTATCTTGTAATGTTGTATTGTCGATCTTGTGGGTACTCATGATGATGATGCACGCTGTAGATACGCCTCCCATCCCGCTGCACGGTATTCCTGAGCCCGACTGGCGATTGCTTCCGTCAGGCTCGGATCAGTGCCATAAATGCCTCGCCCAACAATGATGACATCGCATCCAGAATCCAAAACAACTTCTTTGGGAGTTCTGTACTGTTGACCCATGGCATCGCCTTTCGCGTGAAGACCAACGCCTGGCGCCAAGACCAAAAAGTCCTCAGCCTCGTCCACAGTCTCTCCTTCCATGATACCGACGCCTTCCATGCGGCGCTGTGCAATGAAGCCGATGACAAAATCGCGCCGCGCTCGAGCCATGCGTACTGCTTCTTCCGTATATACACCAGTGGTGAGAGCTCCTTTGGTGCTCATTTCAGCAAGAAGCAGGAGTCCTCTGCCGAGGGGAAGGCCGACGGATGCAAGGCCTGTAATTATCGAAGGGCCTGGAACGGGATGTGCGTTTGTGATATGAGACCAGGAGGCGATCTTATGAACGCCGCTGGAGTATTGGAGTGCAACGGTATTGCCTGTAACGTTGTCAGATGAATGCTCAGAAATAAATGGTTTTGCTTTACCGATGTCTGCAAATTTTCTGTCCTCAAATATGACGAAGTCGTGCTTAGTGCTGAGATTTTGGAGTTGTTGGATCAGCCCACGTTCAAAGTCCTCCAAAATATCCACATGGGTCTTCAAAGCCGATGAGAATGTAGATAGGAGCCTATTGGAAGAAACTATGCCTTGATAAGACACACGAATGGCCCAACGGCATCGATTATCGCGAGGAAGTCTTTTGTCTTGGTGACGTCGACGCTCACCGCGAGATTAGACTTCTTCCTTTCCATTGTTTCGAGTAGGATTTTGGCAGTAGGGTTGGTGTGTTTAAGCGCCCTTTCGGCGTATGTTTGCTGGCGTGGAGAGACCATCGTAAAAGTAAGATGCGCGTCGCCGCGACCTGTCGTGTTGGATTGAGGGAGAGACGATGATCTCGGTTGTGTAGATCGACCAAAAAAATTTGGAAAATCCGATCAGTTGACCTACTGATCATCTCTTCAACACCAACATGGCTTCGGAAGTTGTTCACGAACGCGAACAAGACGACGGGGACGCAGAGCGCTATGCCAAGCGCTCCAGGCTGGAAGAGCCCAAGCCAACAGAAGATTCAGCTGAAACTCCTACCAAAACTGAAGGTCCTGTCGCGCACCACCATGTTCTCCCACCCAGTCATACTCTTCTGGGTATTCCACTACCAGTCGCAACTGAGGATGCTGCCATGAACTTCTTGGAAACCGATGTTGGTATTTCAGAATATATTGGACGCGGTGTGCCTAAAATCGAGGGTATCATTAAACAACGGTTGGTTTACATTTACTCGTCGAATATATGAATACGCTTTCATAGTATATCTATTCAAGTTTCACAGACTTCTTGGTTTATGAAATCGACCAAGATAGCAATGTCATCCACCTCAAGTCTATTGATAAACCGGAGTCTTCTAAAAAAGAGTCTGCGCCGAAACCTGAGGCAAAGACAGAGAAAACAGACGGGGAAGATGTCATGATGCAAGAGACTGAGGAATCAGTGGTCAGAGAATCTGAAGCCACTGAAGAAACAAAGGAAGAGTCTGTTTCCGAGGAGGCTTCTGTGTCTGGAACGAAGGCAAAAGGCAAGGCCAAGGATGATGAACCATGGCCTGAACGCTTTACGACAACCCTCTCTTCATTTCTTTCCGAAGTCGCGATTGCAGACGTCAAGAAAATGTATCTTGAAGGTCCAGAACCCCCCAGAGTCAGCGATAATGGATGGGCTGGCCGTCCTGCTCGCACAGAGAGCACATCTGACGAGGTCAATGTGATCCCAGAACCTGTTCAGGAAGAGCCAGAAAAGACCGGCAAAGGTAAACGCGGGAAGGACAGAAGTCGCGGTGGTCGCGGTGGTCGTGGCGGCCGTGGTGGAGGCAGAGAGGATACAAGAAGGGTTTTGTCGGATGTTTGTGTCCCATTGTGGTCATACTCCTCGTCTTTGACAATGAAATCTGATCGTGTCAACAGCCTATTGCATCCAAAGAAACTCGCACAGCTCTTCATCAGACTGTCCGTGAGCTGTTTGGCGGAAAACTGGATACTGAGACAGACTCGAACTCTCCCGCGTCCGAAGATGGTTCTCGCATTGTGATCAAGTGGGCAAGGCGAGGTGGTGGTCGTGGGGGAGGAAGGGTAGGGCGAGGAGGGAGAGGTCTGCTTCTTTATAGTAAATTCTTCTTCTTGGATATTAGCTTATCTATCTTTCCAACAGGAGGCGGTACTGGGGGCGAACGTGTTCCCCGTGGAACATATCCTCCTTATATCCATTTTATACTTCAAAAAACCAATCGTGATACACAAGATGCGCTCGGGTATCTTTCCAGGGTTCTCCATGCCACTGTAAAGGATTTGTCTGTTGCTGGCACCAAGGACAAACGTGGTGTCACCGTTCAGCGAGTATCCCTGAAACGCAACAACAAGACAGTCGAAGATGTCTGGAGACTTGTCAATTGCCAAAGCGGACGTCGTACTCCTCAAGAAGCTGTCACCCAGCGTGGTGAACGTGGCATCAGGATTGCTGATTTGAATTATCGTAAGGCTAGCCTTGAACTAGGAATGCTTAAAGGAAACGCCTTCGTTATCACCCTTCGGTACGTCGTTGTCCCTCGCCCAGGATTGGAGCTTAACAACATGGTCTGTCGAGTAGAAACGTGAAGGTTGATTCAGAAGAAACTATACATGCTGCCTTGAACACTGTCAAGACTAAAGGCTTCATCAACTATTACGGTAACATTGATAATTTCAAAATTACTAAACAGCTGCCGATACTCTCATTAGGCATGCAACGTTTTGGGACAGCTTCTGTCCCAACTCACTCCATCGGACTTGCGTTGCTGAAGTCGGAATGGCAGAAAGCTGTTTCATTGATATTACAGAAGAGACATGGAGAGCATCCTGATGTAGCCCGCGCCCGAGATGCTTGGTTAATTGATGGCGACCTTGACAAGGCGTTAGAGTTGATGCCTAGACGGGTAGTTGCCGAACGTTGTCTTCTGGAAAGCTTCAAAAAGCAAGGTGGCGATACCCGTAACGCAATGGGCGCCTTGTCTACAGTATAGATCTTCTCATTCCTTTAGAACTTTACTGAGGCTTTTTCCAGATTCCAAGGAACCTTCGATTGATGTACATCCACGCGTACCAATCGTATGTGTGGAACGCCATTGTTTCGGAACGTATCCGCACATATGGCGCAGACAAGCCTGTCGTTGGAGACCTCGTTTTCGAAGTGCCAGAAACAGATGAAAAGATGGCTGTAGATGAGGAACCTGTGGCTGAAGTGGTGGAAGGTCCGTGCTATTGTGTGAATGACTTTCGACTCTTAATGAATTCTCTAGAAGAAGCCTCTTCTGGGCGTCGTAAGAAGTCCCGGAAGCCTTACGTTCCTCCGCGAATCAAAACGCTAACTGAAGAGGATTTGTCTAAATACACCATTTTCGACGTCATCATGCCCCTTCCAGGGACAGATGTTGCATATCCAGGAGGGGCACTCGGAGAGAAGTACAGGGAGTATCTCCGAATGGATGGCTTGGATCCCGACAATTTTATCCGGAAGCAAAAGTCAGTCTTGCCGTTCTTGCACAGGTTCAGTTAACTAGACCTATCTCTAATCAGGGATTATACCTTGAATGGATCCTATCGAGCGATCCTTCACCTACCTAAAGAATTGTCGTGGTCTATCCTAAGATATACGGACCCAGATGTTGCCCTGGCACAGGCTGACGAAGACAAATTGCTCGGCTTTGACCCGCCGGTCGTCGTGGAAGATGGCAAATTCATGGCTCTTCAGATCAACATCACACTCGGGACTGCGTCCTATGCTACCATGGCTTTGCGGGAGATCACCAAGACGGAAACGAGTTCTCACTTCCAGACTGGTCTCACCAATGCGGCAGAGGACCAGAAATACCGGGGCTATGGTGCTGGTGTAGCTGAAGAGGAAGCAACTGAGGAAGCTGGCACCGAAGAAGCCGAAGTAGCCGTAGACGAATGAGAGGATTTATTTCATTTCAAACTACACAAAAACTTCGAGCATCAATGTAAAAAGTATCTGTAGAAATTGGTACTGATTAATGAAGTAATGTTATGCAGCAACCGTGGTACCTACTCGTAAACGCGTAAACCTCGGGAGTTTCACGTTTGAACTGCCACGACGGTGACGACATCTAATTGCTCCATGCTATAGCTTGAATTTATAAGATCCACCTTTCGCTCTTACTGAAACCATGCCTCGTGTCGAGACGGTCGTCTTCCTCTCTTTGGTCTTGGACCTATTCGCCTTCACCATTCCGCTTCCTTTATTTCCACGCCTGATTGAGTGGTACACTCTTGTAAGCTTGCTGGATTCTCTGGAATTCCATATCTGACAGCGAACCCAATTTTCTGGAATAGCGAGAATCGTCGGATGCTTCAGGGTTCTTGTCACGGACGTTGCAATCCGTCTCGTTCATTAGGAGTCTATTCTACAAGTCAAGTATCCATCCGCAGAGATGGGATGTAGTTCTTTTGGGTGCGTTTATCATCCTATGATGGGGCAATATATCGACAAGCGATTACAGGGGGTTTGATGGGCTCCGTCTTCTCGTAAGTTCTGTCCTTTCTAGCTTGAGATCACTGTAACCCGTCTAGTTAGGACGTTGCAGTTCTTGGTTTCTCCCAAGATTGGCTCATTATCTGACAAGTATGGACGCAAACGTGTTCTGCTCATTACAATGATTGGAAACATTTTATCCGCAATGGTGTGCGTCGCTACTACCGCAGCGACCGATTCCGCTAGTCTCATTATTTCCTGACTGGCAGCTGGATACAGTCCACGACTTTTGCGTCGTATATGGTCTCGAGGGTGATCGGCGGGTTGAGTGAAGGCAATGTACAGCTTTCAATGTACGTTTCATTCATATCAGCATCGATCTCTATTGTACAGCCGTTTCGACAGTGCTATTCTCTCTGATGTTACCACAGTTACTAATCGGTCAAAAACTCTTGCCCATGTTGGCATTGCTTTTGCTATCTGCTTTTGCATTGGGCCTCCTATAGGGGCCTATTTTGCCTCAAGACCACTTCCTCATTCTATAAACTCGCGGGGTCTAGAGCTCAACATCTATGCCGTTCCCGCGTTTCTCAGTTTAGTGCTTCTAGTCGTGGAGATCCTCTTTCTCATGACATTTCTTCCGGAAACGCGGGGTAGGGGTTCCGCCGAGAAGGAACAGTCATCGACTGCAACATCGTCGAATAACCACATCAGGGGGAAGGGTAGTTCCACCATTGGTGATGGTATCTCACAACCACCAAAAGCGAGCGTAGAAGAGCGAATAATAACGCTCAAAACTCTTCGCTGGCAACATTTTCTATTTCTGGGCATCTTCTCGGGGATGGAGTACACGCTTACCTTCCTCACCTTTGACTGTGAGTTGACGCGACTCCATCACCTTTTGAAATACGCGCTCATGACAGATTGTAGTACTTGATTGGAACAACAGACAAAACGGCATGCTGATCGGTTCTATCGGCATACTGAGTGCGCTTCTTCAAGGAGGTTATGTCCGTCGTTCGATGTCGAAAATAGGCGAGGGTGTTATGGCGCGACGCGGCGTGTCAAGCTGTGCTTTGGGCCTTACTCTTCTTTCCATATTTCCCATATACGTGTCAGTCAGGCCAGCACTGGCCGTGAAGCTGCTGCAAGGCGGTGCTATATGTTTGGCATTCACTAGTGCGACAGTGGTAAACGCGTTAACTGCATACGCGTCCCTACAATGTGACGAGGGCGGGTTTGATGACGTTACTGGAAAACCCAAAGAGGAGCATCCGCAGTTGGCTAAAGGGAGAGCATTGGGCCAGTTTAGGTCGTCAGGTCAGCTGGGACGGGCTGTGGGTCCCCTCCTGGGTATGTTTCCGTTCCTTATGCAAAAGTTATGACTCAATGCCACTGTAAAGCCTGTGCATCATATTGGACCTTCGGCCCGTCTGTCACCTACGCCGTGTCAGCACTAGCGATGTTGGCGATTTCGGCAAACATGAGGCCAATCGCAGCGAAAAGATCTTCGTAGTGTACATCTATCCATCAATCCATCTATGTGTCCATGCCACTCGATTCTGGTTTTCGCAAATGTGTTTGACTTGTAATACGTATACCACTTTCGTCAGATATCTACAATAGGCAATAAATAATGAATGGTCCGCTGTTCGACTCCTAGCGGAGTATTACGTTGTAATCCAAACCAAAGGACACAAGCATGAAACGAATGTAATATGGTTGGAAGGCGAACATCGTGTCTTCCACCTAAGCACAGCCATAGTGAAAGGTGCAATAGTTGTACGGCAGTCTTCATCTTGTAGTGTTGTAACATGTCCCATCCAGACGTTGCGAACGGCAAAAATGTATGATAGTTGATTTGTTAGGGTATCATTTGAGGGTGAACTGTGAGAGATTGTAGACCGAAATTGTGACGCTATGAACATCACGATTTCAACGGCGATGGGCGCTGCGAGACCTGGATGATCCACCACCGCTGCTGCTGCCACTGGATTGCCGTCGGTGTGGGGGAACATCACTAAGATCGACCAACGTGGTATCTTGAGAAGAGCGGGAACTTGGCACATACTCCAAGGGAGGCATATTTGCTAAATCCCCAGCGCTCTCCAAGTCTGCACGGAAATTCGCCTTCTCAGGAGGTAACTGAGACGCACGTGAGAGGGTGTTTGAAGACGATATCCGAGGAGGTATAGATGTCTGGGCGAGCTCTATGTCCGGTGATTGAGTGAAGATCGCTGGAAGGAAGAACAAGACACCACGACTGGAACGATGTCGCCTAGTCCTCACAGGGGTCCGTGGAGCATCCTCCCGGATACCAACTCCCATAGAAGAAGCCACTCTGTTCCGAAGTCGATTGAATACCTCAACGATGGGACTAGCGGTACGACCGGCATAAGGGTCCGCAAAATTCGAGGTTTCTGATAATGATGGCGATGCAGGTGCCACATCATCGAATGGTAGATGCAAGACCGAAACATCACCGTCCATGGATGAAGAAGTTTCATCACCATCAGGTGAAGGGGGTTGAGTGGATGAACCAGACCACCCACCAAGATGAAGGTGCCAGCGTCCAGAGCGATGAGAGAGTCGGGGAAGAAGGACTTCGTAACCACCAATTCGCCTCAAACTGTATCTTCTCTGTTTGTTGGTCGATAATCGGACGACGCCAACAATGAAAACAATCAATCCGATCCACATCAAAAGTTTCCCCCAGGTCCCCAAGAATCCAATGAAAGCGGCATCGTCTGCGTGCCAGCTGCTTCCATAGAAATGAGAGAAAAACGAGTGAGGCGCCTCCCCTTCTTTGGCATTCTTGCCGTACAGTTTTTTTGGTAAGATACGGATATCCTGCACAGCAGTTGTCGGATGCGATGAGGTGTAAATTCCATACTGCGCGGATAGGAACATGGGCCCAGTGGAAAACATGACGGTGGGATAGTTGAGAATCCATGAGTGATCGAATGTAACGAGGTTGTGGATGGTCTGCTCCAAGAAGGGGTGCCCTTTTTCTGCGAACATAAGGTCATTGGAGACGCCCACGGGTATAGTTTTTGGAAGAATAACAGGATATACGAGCAGAGGATCGACCGGGCGCAGACAGCCGATGTCAAGGTCCATATAGACGCCACCATAGTGGTGGAGGACGAAGTAGCGGATTGCGTCGGCACGCTGAATGGGATAGGCATATCCGTCAAAGTTCTCAAGGAACCATGGGTAGTGACGGGCTATGAATTCCCTGGAGTTCGCATCTGTCCAGAGGATGTATTCGCTGAATGAAAAAAAATGAGGGATGGCTATTAGGCGCTACATGGTTCCACTCACTAGTCCGGCATCATTTTCCTGCAGGCCTCTGAGATGCTTTTCCAGCGTGCGGGAAGTACGTCGGTTTTCCATGTCTGATGTAGAATACGGGGTACACGCTCTATCTGGTTGTGTTCTGTTGCATTCCAATGAGAGCCGTTACCAAGGAAGGGGACTTCGAGTTCGGTTAGGTATGCGTTAGGGTCGATGGCAAGGTAGTATGATATAGAAGAGAGGACTACAACTGTTCCAACAAGGAAAAGAGCGAGGATGGTCAGGCAGATGTAGAAGACACGACGGCGGTTCATGAGGGGACGGAGGAAAAGAATGATAGCATGCCGTACAACTCAAGCACTTGCCAAGCACTTGCCGATTTCGATCATTCCGGTATGAACTCCGCAATAAATTTCAAAACCATCTGCAGCCGTACGATCGATTCACAAGAACATATTATCATCCAACTTTCGTAATGCATCACATCCATCCAGATCAAAATGTCGACGTTCCAGTGGGCCGCATCTCCATCGCAAAGATACCCTCCACATGAGGCTCCAGCACACCCAGCGACTCTCCGATAGAATCCTCCTCCCAGACCTCCCCGAACCGTGCAAGCCCCATAAGCGCAACATCCCAGTCACGTCTTGACCAGTCCTGCCCTCGTCTAGCCCCTCGGCACGAGTAGGGTTTGCTCAGGAATACCTCAACCCGCGGGCTTGTTGTCCGGGTCCTTCTCCGCTCCTCCAAATACTCCCAGATTTCAGGGACGGTCCACCCTGTGTATGGGCGACCCGACTTCTGCCACTGTGGCGCATACCGAGATGCCGAGGCCCCGTTTTCACGGTTGTGGATCTCTGGCCCGCCAACTCGTCCGACTAGCTCAATTAACAGTCTCGTAAAGTGGTCAATGACCTGGAGGTGGAGTAAATCGAGAGCATGGCTAGGCTGAGGCATTTCAACCACCAACTCGTCATCGTCGACCACCATCATATCATCTGAGTCGGCCGCAGCTGCTGGAGGCTGTGCACCCGCGTGCGTCTTGGGGTCTCGATAACTCACTTTGTACGAACCGAAATGGTTGAGGTCGATCCCATATTTCGCAAAGATGGCCCAGGCAATCTCACGACTGCTCCAATCCCGTGTTGGAGATATAGTGGGTATACCTAGGCACAGTCCATGAGTGGGCAACTCTTTCAGCTCCAGTTTTATTTTCGTACCGGCAGTGGTACTTTGAATACATAAATTCTTGTCTGCGCTACAAATAAAAGTTCTCCGGCTTCGGCTAAAATAGAGACAGCAGTCGAGAATAAGAGCGTCGTTCGTCCCAAAGACCTGAATGTTGTCAAGAACGTACGTATCATTCAACACAGGAGACGGACCTCGCCAGGTACTCTGATCTTCCAGTTTCCTGATGTTTTGCACGTTTCCTCATTCGCCTGACCTTTAATCATCTTACGTTCTTTGATCTTCTCCAAGAGCCATGTCGAGGCGCGTCGCGCGAACCATGCTAATCCATCACGATTTTTCTGGCTAGAGTGTGCCTCAGAATTCAGTTCAGTGAGACTAGAGGTGCGGAGAAACGTACCCGTCAAGCTCGTACACAACCACTCCGGGTATTACGACAACGACTGGAAGCGAGTACCTCTCAGCATCATTAACAAATTGTGAGAGGACATCGAAATGGTGGATTAGGATATTAGTGTCAAGTACGAGGAGAGTCGAGCTCTCGGACAGTGGGGCCTGAGTACAGAGTATGGAGTAAGTCCAGAGGTGTCGATATCACAACAGCGAGCCGGAAATGCATGTTTGATTTCTTTTCTTGTAGACGGCTCCTTGCTGAGAGACAAGAATGCTCACTGTCATTTCGACATCCTGATTGACGAGCCGAGCAATCTTCTGGAGAGTGGCATGGAGATGTGTATCGCGGGGATTTGGATCTGTAAAGGAGTCGAAACCATTGAATACG
The DNA here is from genome assembly GCA_018857285.1 of Termitomyces sp. Mi166#008. Lineage (NCBI taxonomy): Eukaryota > Fungi > Basidiomycota > Agaricomycetes > Agaricales > Lyophyllaceae > Termitomyces > Termitomyces sp. Mi166#008. The sequence goes on along the minus strand of JABAKA010016051.1, from coordinate 41,791 downwards.
AGACCACAGTGGAAAATAGTACTTACTTGCAGGCAATACACTTATAGAATCTGGAAGTGAAGCCGATGTGGTATCGTGAAAAAAATCATGATGTAGCCTTGCGACCGTGGTCATAGTAAGTCCAACGTAGATCATAAACAAAAATCATTTCATAATTTATTATACAAATTGTGCAACACACAACGCGACACCGACGTGATAATGAAAATCACGTTCAATCGTTCTCAATACAACTTGATACTACTATGTATATCCTTGAAATGGTATGTGCTGTCTAATAAATTGCAGGGAGTTACAGATGCTGATGTGTTGCTGCGAAATTTAAGAATAAGTATGCGCGCGTGCTTGCGGTGATAACCTCCATATGTCCATGCTAATGTGCTGTGCAAAACGGAGACAGACAGCCAACATAGGCAGTCATGAAACAGTCACTGACGGTGACATGGCCACTTTTTTCATGGGTGGAGTACCACCTATCTCACCAGCAGGCGCCAATTCATCTTCGTCTACCTTACGTTTCGTACCTGCCAGTTGAGATGGTGATATAGATGGGGATTTGGACGGGGACTCTGACGACTCTCTTAACATTGTGCGCAGTGGTGGTGTGCGCGATATAGATCCCTCAGGAGTAGCAGAACGACTTCTTCCTGTAGCTAGCTCGGTCCGTAATCGTGCTGCAAGCGTATTCGTTGATGCAGCTGCCTCTGCATGACATGTTGCATGATACACCTATAGCAAGAAGTCTTTATAAGTTGTGTACGAGGGAAAAACAAGTTACCAACCCGATCATCAACCATTACCGCATTCCTCCATACCCAATCCTCCTCTTCTTCAGAAAATTCCGACTTCAAAGCTTCCTTACATACTGGGCATGATAGTTGATTTGCTTCAGCGCCTGGCGGAACAATTATGAACTTCGAGCGAAGTTCGGCATCACGTTTGGCAACCTCGGCGGCGGCGGCAGCCTTAGGATGAAGACGTTGGGGAGCGTCAGTGCGCCCCTTGCCGTTGAAATTAGACGAATCTTGTACCCAATCCTGATCACGAGGGTCATCAAGGAAGCGAAAGTGACAAGTGATAATAACGTACCTCTACGCCTATGAACCAACTACGGCTGTGGCCACGTCCCACGTTCTGGTTGGCCTTACGATTCTGTCTGAAATGCATGTCGAGGTGATCCTCCATACGCTTCTTCCCAATGACGCTATCTGCGAATCTAACCCCGCATTGTTTACATTGGGCGGTTAGTTGGTCATACAGAAATTCTACGATCGGAGGGCGTCTCCTAAGTGGACTTTCAGTACTAAGTTCTATGACAAAGGAAATGGAGACTTACTTGGTGATCTCTGTGCTTGATAAAATAATCGGCTGCGACAGAATCGCTTCTCTGTATGCTCTTGAAGCCTCACGCTCATGATTCTCATCAAGTTGAATATTCGTTGCTTCTTCATATGAAGTTGCACCTGCACCTTGAGGAGTTCCGTTTGTGGACACTACACCAGCCTTGAGAAGTGTGGATAGGAGATTTGCGATTTCGATTGGAGGAGCGGCAACGGTTGGCGCTGGCGCAGAGGTTGACGGTTGAGCTACATCTTCTACTTTCACACTTTCTGACGGATATGCTGCTAGGGGGTATTGAGGTTGGCTCTGGGGTTGCGGTACCGGATACGGGGGCTGAGACTGCCAGTGAGGAGCAATTGGCACTGGAGGTTGAGGCACAGGGGGTTGAGGTGCTTTACTTCGACCGAGGGTCCGCAATTGAGCCAGGATTTGCTGTAGTTCTTCTTGTGAGACGCCTGCCTCAACGAGACTCCGTAGCTATATATAAACGTATTGATAATCCCATTATGTCAAAGTAAGGGAGGGACAAACTTGATGTAGAACACCGATATGACCTTGTGTCATTGTATCGTATGGATTGGCTTGTAGCGCGCGCTCTTTTTGCGAAAGGCTGAACTCCAGTTCGCTAAGAACTTGAGCTTTGGTAACATGTCCTGAGCCACCGTAAGACGCCTGCAGACAGATTAGAATAGAGTGAATAATAAATAAATAAAAATAACTTACACTATGACTTGATCCTCCATCCCCCCAAACACCTCGTTCGATAGCAACTTGAGGTGGAACACCAAAGAGCTCCTTGCCATGAGGGGCACCAGTTCTCCAGGTCAGCAACATCTCCTCCATTTTGCTCCGAGTCGGCTCGTCAACCTGTCCATACGTCTCCAAGAACAAGGGTATGACAAACGTAGCGAAATGGCGTGCATACGGCTCGTAGACATTTTTTGAGATGGCGTCCAATAAATAAAAACCGGGTAATTTCATCCAATGGGGAACCTGTACACAACACAACCAAAACGGGAATGATGAGTCAACAAACCACGGTTCGAAACAAGACGAAGAGAAGGGAAAGAAGACGATCGCAACGGAGCTACCAATTATCTCATAAATGGCAAGCCTTGGTCGTTTCTTATGCTCAATCTAGACTACGACTAGATTACATTACGAATCGAGAGGTATACAAGACGATGTGACAAATGACCAATGTGTCAACACCAACAAAGCCAAACCAAGGGCAAAACCGGTATCGATGTGAATAAAAGACTCACCCTCCGAATATGAGCTTCCAAGCACTGAGCAACGATCTCGGGATAGCGGGAATATTCTTGAGCGAGCATCGACAGGTTTTGAATGATCGGTCTAGAGTTGACTGTGAGTTCCGCAAGACGGGCGGTATACTCCCGGCGAAAGGAGGCTGGGTCAAGGTAAACGGGCGCTGGTGGTATTTGAGGTGGCAATTGGTGATACTGATAAGAATAACCATGGTGAGCAGGAGGCGGGTAGTGAGGGTACACAGGTTGGCCGTAATGGCTCTGCGAATATAGAGACATGGCAATGACTTATGCAGAGGAGCAAAAGATTCAACCGCAGAACCCTACAAGCGATCAGACAAAAGGCTGTTGGAGTGTTCGTGGCACTTTTTCAAACGGTCTCACACACTCTGCCGGTAACAGCCAAGACGAACGTAGTACGATGGTGGTGGTCGTTGTGAAAGAGCCTCAACGACACTGCGTGACAATGCATCTCCGTTTCAATCTCCGACCTTTGTCCTTGTCCGACGGATCTTTCACTCCGACCTGTGGCCGCTGGCCATTCGGGCTGTAGTATTCGTTCACAGCCATATTAGCGGAGATACTTATGAACATCAATGGTCGTCTGTGCTTGACTTTTGAGCAGGAGTCACAACATTGGCTGGACATTGTTCAAGTGACAGGTCGGAACGACCATCCGTTCAGGGACAGTCACGGTATATCCAAAATAGGAATCGCTTATGTCAGCTAGCTTGAGCCAATCCCCCGTCAAATCCACCATCGTCCAACGCCTCCTCAAAATTATCGCTCAAGGTATGTACTGTCCGTTTGTCTTGCTCTTACCTGGTCTTCCGAAGTCCATCCATCGCTACCTTTCGTTTGACAGTCGTTTTGGCCGTTTTGGAGAGATCTAGCCAATGGATGTTGGAGGAGGGGCTTTGGATGACAGGAAATCACCTCTGGCAAAATCGAACTCATTCCTTTTCTATAGATGCGCGACGTCCTCCAGACCGAAGAACTCGATATCCCTGAAGGTGTTGAGGTTTCCATCAAGTCCCGCGTAATCGTTGTGAAGGGCCCGCGGGGAACCCTTACCAAGAATGTTCGTCATGTCAACATGGACATCTTGCTGCAGAAGGGAAAGACAACGAAGGTTTCTTTGGCCGTGTGGCAAGGTGGTCGCAAGCACGTCGCTTGCCTGCGCACCATCCGAACACTGATCAACAACATGATCATTGGGGTCACCAAGGTTCGTATAATACATGAATATCAGTGTAAATATACCTTCTCACCGTGTAACAGGGTTTCCGTTACAAAATGCGTGCTGTTTATGCCCATTTCCCCATCAACTGCATCATTCAAAATGACGGTACAAAGGTGGAGATCCGTAATTTCCTTGGCGAAAAAGTACGTCCAATTCCGACAGGATTTATGTTATGCTATGTCCCTGACACATTTGTGTAGACTGTGCGACACGTCAACATGTTGGGTGGTGTCACTATCGCAGAATCTTCGGCTCAAAAGGATGAGCTGATCCTTGAGGGGAACGATATTGACAACGTCTCACAATCTGGTGAGCGCAAAATCTTTTTTATATAGTCGCTCACGTCTGACGTATGAACAGCTGCCTCGATTCAAGGTATCTGCCGCGTGCGGAACAAGGATATCCGTAAATTCTTGGATGGTATCTATGTTTCCAACAAGGGTCCCATTTCAGATGAGTAGATACTCCAATGCGGTCTATGCAGCCTATGTATTTCCATGCACACTCTCCATATGGTTAACATCTGAACACCCATGTCACGACTTGATAAGTCTATTATTGCAAAGGCATGGTACAGAGACTCGTATTGCTAGTAAGACCTAATGTCCGCTCTCACGGCACGAAAGGTATTTTCGTCCCAACTCGCTGTCTGTATTTAACATAGTCATTACCAAAAAATTCTATGAGTGCCTTCTCTTCCGCTGACGATACACTGTAAGCCTCTTCGGAGGAACTCGCGAATTGAAAGGCTCACCTTTAGTCCGATGATAGAAGAATCTCCATAATATAAATGCAAACATCGCAAATGATAAAGGATTCTGAAGTACAAGCTGCGTCCCCAATGCCCAATAGAAAAACCCTGCATAAGAGGGATGGCGAAACCACCTACGCAAACATGAGCAAAAGTAGGAATGAATTACATAGCAAGAAGACTGACGCGTAAACACCGTCAGTCACCAATCTATGGTTCTCGCGTTTGCGAAAAGCAACAGTATGGGAAAAGCTGGTTGAAGCGTGGATCATGGCAGTAGAGCGTAGTGATTGACCGACGAGTACCAAAAGAATGCCTTGAATATCCGTGAGGGTCGAATGCATCTCATATACAGATTTTTCACATACCGAAAAGCGTCACGTATGGAAATGATTTAGATGAAGGCTTGAGATACAAGGTCACGAGATATTCCGTAAGGGCGGTACCATTCGCGATGTGATACATGGCACCATTATCCAGTAGATATGCTGCAAGTTAGATCAGCATAGAGTTTTTGAAAATGTAAGCTTTACTTGCAATCGACGCTGCATTTCTCTAGATTCCATCCAGCAGTTACGGCAAATTCCGCCCAGTGAAAGCCGGCCCATGCAGCGATAAAGAAGCCAAGCTGAGCAGTGGACCACCAGAGACAGTCGAACCCTCCATTCAAGAACATCAAAAGCCCAACTGAAAAAGTACCTCCGAGAAGAAACGCAATAGTAGACACTGCCAGTGGTGTGTTAGGAATGTTACCGTGCGGAGCATGTGTAGCGACAGGTATAGTTTGTAGAGGATGTTTGAGGGTAGTCTCGCGCTGCTTGATGCGCTGTTCGAGCCCTTGTAGTGTATCTGAGGTCATCGTAGTGATTGACAAAAGAAAGGACGTATGTATTATGTCGATGGCATTATTGTGGTCCCAACAATAGAGTTGGTTTACTCGTGTTACGTTCAAAAGGCTCCGATTTCTTTTGTTTTACAATTTATTACGTAACTGGCCCATGTTCCTGTCCCAATGGACGCGTTGCACTGCGTTCAAGGCTGCACAAATTCTATGCCGTGCATATTCAAGTTCTGCCAACTATGATCCGTCCAAAGTGCGAAATATGGCGCTTGTCGCCCATATTGGTGCGTCCAAACACCCAAAAGTTGAAGGACCCTCCTCTTAAGATGTGGCGCGTTTAGATTCGGGAAAAACTACTCTAACCGAATCCATCCTGTTAAAATCTTCGTATCTCTCTTCACGAGGTACGGTAGACACAGGCAGTACCACCACCGACTTTCTTCCTGCCGAACGAGAGCGAGGAATCACAATTCAGTCGGCCAGCATTCCGGTCAAATGGAAGGACTGGACGTTCAACCTTATCGACACTCCGGGACATGCAGACTTTGGAATGGAGGTTGAAAGTGCCAGTCGCGTGGTGGACGGTGCTGTTGTTCTGATAGATTCCGTGGAGGGTGTTGAAGCACAAACTAAGGGTGTTTGGAAACAGCTAGACAGGTACGTCTCTTAACTGCGGCTCGTCATACATCCTTCAATCGGTGCATTGAAGTCTCCTCTGATTCTAGGTATGATGTGCCGACGAGAATCATGTTTCTCAACAAACTTGACCGGCCAGGGGCCTCCTTTGGAGCATCGATGGCGTCCTTACTTTCAAATCGGCTTCATCCTCACCCTTTGGCTCTCGTACTTCCTATCGCATCCTTTGACCCCCTCCACTACGCACAGGCAGAACCTGGAATCCAAGGATTGGTGGATCTCGTCAAATGGCAAGTTTGGAAGTGGGACACGGAAGGGGAAGTGTCGCGTCACCCTCTGCCGCGAGACGATCCATTGTTCAGCGGCTTCACTTTGTTTCCTTCTTCCCACCCGATCTTGCCTCACTTGATCCCGGCACGAACTCAGCTGCTTGAGAACCTTTCCATGTTTTCTGAAGAATTCATGGAAGAACTTTTGGGTCTTCCCTCAAGTCCCACAGCCTACTTGCAGGTGGACAGCTCGAGTATCCTCCGGCATCTCCGAAAAGCGACGATTCGGAATGAGGTCCTTCCCGTTCTTGGTGGCTCAGCGATGAAGGACATTGGCACAGATCTGGTCATGGATTATATCGGAGATCTTTTAGCTAGCCCACTAGACGTCTCTCATGTTTCTCAGAAGGCCAATACCCCAGCCAGAATGCTCGCTTGGAAAGTTGCTTGGGACAAGAAACGAGGATGGATGACCTTTGTTCGCGTATATTCAGGTGATTACTGAATTTCTTCAGCCTTGGCCGCATACCTACAAAGAAAATAGGAAAGGTGACACGGCAGAGCGTTGTCTTGAATACAAACCGAAATCAGCGTGAGCGTGTCTCGAAGCTGCTTTTGCTATACGCAGCGGAAGCAGAAGAGGTCGACGAGCTCCCATTCGGCTCGGTTGGAGTCATTCTTGGGCTGAAATACACACGCACCGGAGATACGTTGGTGTCAACTGGTGGGCCAGTTTCTAATCAATCAGTTCTCCGCGACATCACCCCTCCTCCGGCGGTCATCGCTGCCTCTATCATTCCCCAGTCACATTCCGACCTGGAGCCAGTGCAAGAGGCCCTGAATTCTCTTGCCCGTACAGACCCTTCCGTCCGTATGGATGTACAAGAAGGACAGATACTCGCCCATGGGATGGGTGCTCTCCATCTTGAAATCGTTGAAGGCCGACTAAGAGATGAGTGGGGGGTTCGATTTGAACTTGGACAGCGTCGAGTTAGTTACCGAGAAGGCCTAGGGTCAGGACCATCACCACCGAATTCCCATGTTTGGCAAACCGATTCTGGTGGAAAACAAGTCGAAATAACGGTTTCTCTTGAGGTACGATCTTTGGAGCCCGATGAGAAGGGAGACCCTATCTGGGATGGGAATGTAGTGCTGGATGAGAAAGGGCAGCCGTGTCCCTCTCCTGACACACTCTCAGGAACACCACAGGCTCATATCTTCCAGGGAATAGCGAGCGCATTATCGAATTCGCCTAATAGTTCATTGGCCCTGTCACACCTTTACATCAAGCTGATCGAATTCGCTTTACCATCCGGAACTCCCACTTCGCTCTTGACTGGCGCAACAGCTGTCATTTTGCGAAATCGCGTTCGTAATGCAGGCATCGGCCCGATCCTAGAACCTTTTGTTCGCCTCAGAATAACTGTAACAGAAGACAGTCTTGGAAAGGTCGTGAAGGATTTGACAGAACATGGCGGTGAAGTTTTGGACTTGGGATCAGGGGCAACTTTGGATGCAGATGGCGATGAAGAAATAGGAGGGTATCCCGAGGATGGAGTTTACATCCCACCACTCAATCTGTCGCCGTCTGGCAGCACCGATTCTGGGTCTTCTGGTCCGTATCGCCTAAAACGCTCTGTCTATGCATTTGCTCCTCTCAGTAAAATGTTGGATTATTCCAATCGGCTTCGTGCACTTTCAGGAGGGCACGGCGTGTTCGAGATGGCCAATGCAGGCTTTAAGGATGTGTCAGAAGGGAGAAAACTCGAGATTCTCAAGGAAATAGGACGAGCCTGAGGGCACAAAATCTAGATATCCGAACTATATTAGATATAATGCTCTAGACCCAATAGTGACAGTAATTATAACAGACTACAAATACATTGTCACAGCTCTCTTACTTCGTCAGCATCCCCAAAAAACATATCAGTGTCCATGTCTTCATCGTCGTCCACGGCTCCAGCTCGGACGTCTCCAGCATTGTTCAGAACCTGGCTGAAAAGCATCATCCCCCCATCTTCATCCGAATCGTCCGAATCGTCCAAGAATCGGGGGTCGAGAAGTGAACCCAGAGGTAGAGGAGGCTTGCTCCAATCTCTGGATAAAGCGGGAGTTTCGCTTCTTTCTCTGTAATCGTCAGGGAGAAAAAGAGGAGTCTTTGCTCGAACGTTTGGCTCTTGAGCTAGGACGCGCCGGGGTGGTACGATACTCAGTTCTCTATTAAGAACCGTGGCGACGGAAGATGCTCTCGACATTGATGCGACGGGAGGCCATGGTTCGACGACGACACATAAACAGTGGCCGAAAATGTCGAACCCCTGATATTTCAGCTGCAAACCTGGTTTGGGTTTCTCTTCTTCCTGATCAATTTCAAGTTCTATCGTTGTTGCTGTTGGCGTACTCCTCATGACACTTTGGTCAGTCATGTCGGCATCCTCTGTGAGATGATTTGGGTTTGCGGCTCGTTTAGATCGCTGAGGTTCAACAAGATTGTAATCTTCGTCGGAGTCCTCGTTTCCTGACGTTGAAAATTCATCATCTTCACCCCGGGCTCTTCCTTTGCCCTTGGTCTTGCGTTTTTTCCGAGCACCCTCATTGAAGCCCTTCTCAGAGACCGGTTTTGACTTGCGTTTGCCTCGTTGTGACTTGGAAGAGGAAGGAACAGGAGGAGGGGGCATTGTGGATCGCTTCTGCGGAGGAATTACAACGAATGTCCTCGACTTTTTTTAAGAAAAAGGAGATCAGCTCACGTAGCATGTGCAAGTACGAAACAACTCACTTTGACTACGACAGAGTGGGGCTCTGTTTTGCGAAAGAAGTAGCAAAACTGATATGTTTCTACAGATATAATAGTCTGTAAGCGGTCAAAATAGTCATCTGAAGTTCGCACCTCCTCTATACGTATCCAAAGTGGACTTTTTGGTGTTCGACGGTGTCCCGGCTGTCATGGTTACTTCTTTTTGGAGTTTAGGCAAAATGCTGTCGCACATTTCTCAGTTGAAGAGTCCGGATAACCCGACAAGAGACAGCCATACTGTGGTCTTAGATCTGCAAGGACATGTTGAAGAATAAGATCAGACATCCAGTCGAGATGGCGTTCGTCCAGGTAAAGCTTCCATGTTCAACGGTCAGGATAAACTGGCAGATAATGGATAGGAGTAAAAACTGAATACATATAGGGGAATCACATTTTTTTCTGATATCCGTAGATAATACGGATTCCTGGCCTGGAATGGCATCGGGAGAGCGAGAGCCTCAGCTAAAGTTGAGGAGGAGCGTGACACGACTCGTGGTGCATCACACCACATGACTCGTGATTTTCGTGACAAAATTCTTCCACTATGTTAAACGTCGCTGCGCGTCAACAACTACTCAGGCACTGCAGACTACGTTCAAACCATCCTAGCATCCGTCCATACGCCCAAAACCATGTCCAGCGACTCGTGCCACGTTATGCATGTCTAGCGGTCGGAGCTGGAGTAGCCCTTGGGCTCTCTTTTTATTTATTCTATCCAGATCCTTCCCGGTCGGCACCTACATCAACGACAAACCCTCTGTCCCCATCACATTTTACACCCTCTAAAGTCTCAATGAATGAGCCGTCCGGTCCAGATACCAAGCTCCTAGAACTGGTAGTTCCCCCCGAGCTTCTTCCTGGCTCTGCTGCATCCGACTCTTCAGGATCTCCATTTACTCCGATTTGGTCAATATATATTAAAGATGATGATATTCAAGTAGAGAGGCCTTATACGCCACTTGAGGGAGTTGATGAGGATGGCCGTATGCTTTTCTGGATCAAGAAGTATCCGAAAGGCGAGGTTGGGAGATGGTTGCACTCAAAAACCTCGGGAGAGACTATTGAACTACGTGGGCCACTCAGAACATGGCCATGGAGAGAAGGAGAGTGGGATGAGATAGTAATGGTGCGATTTTACCTTGAAATATCACTCTCGCTGTCTCTCACCTTCAATTCATTCAGATATCAGGAGGGACTGGGATCACTCCTTTCTACCAATTATTCCATTCGGTCATCTCCCGTCCTTTTGAACATGGAACTCGATTTACTCTCTTACACTCCTCACGTACCCCCGCCGATATACCTCCTCCCAGAATAATGGATAAACTCTCTACCTTCGCCAATGAAAACCCTGGAAGGTTTCGACTTCAGCTTTTTGTGGATTCTTACGAAGGGTCACCGTCCCCTTCCCACTTACCCACCTTTAGCTTGGGTCGCATTGGAAAGCCTGCTATCGAGCAATGTCTTGGTCTGAACAGGAGGACGTCATGGTGGCAGCGACTGTTCGGAAAACCAGAAGAGCCAAGGCCATCACGCAAGGTGCTTTTCCTCGTTTGTGGGCCTGATCCGTAGGTTTTCTCAACTCGTTCCGGACGTGTATGGATTAAACGTTCTCCAGAATGGTCGGTGCAATAGCAGGACCATTTGGAAGAAACCTCTCTCAAGGTGCCGTTGGAGGTGTCCTAGGCGAAATGGGTTTCACATCCAGTCAAGTGTATAAACTCTGACCTCATGGTCAATTCACCGCCAATGTTCCTTGAGGAATAGCTCTTGATTGCTTTCACGGCAGCAAGGAATACAATCCATATAGTATGTTACAAAAATACAGCATGCAATGACACTTAAGAAGATATTTCAAGTCGAGTCAACGGGGACGTCAGGTCCCGAAATAATGGCTTTGATAACGCCCTTGCCATCCTCGCTCTTTCCTGCACGTGTAGCCTGGAATGCGGCAATAGCATCCTTGAACCCGTAGCTGCATGGTGAGAATAGAATGACTACTTAGTAATGCCTTGGCAGCAAAGGACTTACCGGTGGGTGACTAGTGGCTTCAAGTTGATCTTGCCCTGAGCAACGAGAGCAATGGCGAGTGGGTAGGAGCCGGGCTAGAGAAGCCATCAGCTAGAGAACAAAGGATATGGCTAAAGTTGGCTTACGCCGTAACGGAATGAGCCTTTATAATTGAGCTCCTTTGTCATGAGTTGTCCGATATCAATTGTGACATTGGGGTTACCCATGCCGACCTATCAAAACACCTCAGGCATTTTGCACAAAGGAAACATATCAAACAAACCTGGACCACGACGCCTCCAGATTTGGCTACGTACAAAGCAGTCTGGATTGATACCTCGGCACCACTGGCATCGATAACAAGATCGATAGACTTGCTGCCTCGGTCCTCAATGCCCAAATCTTTCTTCATCTTCTCGGCACTGCGCCTGCTGTATGCAGGTCTAGTCTCGCCTTCTTCAAGACTGGGTGGGAGATAGGCATCGGTTGCAGCGTAACCCTTGGCAAATTCGAGACGAGCCGGGTTGATGTCAACAGCAATCACACGAGCCGCTCCGAGGGCTTTTGCAACAGCCATGCAGAGCAAACCGACGGGTCCGCATCCAAAGACTACGATGGATTGATTGGCGCGGAATCCACCAAGGTTTGATACAGAGTGGACGCCAACTGAGAGGGGCTCGATCTATAGGAATCTGAGAATATAGATCTGTCATCCTCCTTGGAATAAGTTACCATGGCGCCATCTTCGAGAGAAACATTATCCGGTAAAGGAAAAGCAAGATCAGCGGGTAAACGATAGTATCTCGCCAAGGTACCATCGTATGGCGGAGTAGCGGCAAAGATGATGTCGGGGCAAAGCTGTGCCAGAGAAAATCAGCTAGTGCCCTTGCAATGAAGTTAAAAAGACGTACTTCATAGCGACCAGACTTGCACGCATCGCACCTTTCTGTGAGACATGGATCAATCAATTGGTCTGGAAGTTAGTCACGGATAGACTTACTACATGTTGCACCAGGCTCCATTGCAACACGATCACCAACCTTGAGATGCTTGACATCAGGTCCAACTTGTTTACAAGTCAGTATCTAGTGCGTTCCAGATCTCGAATTTCTGATCACTGACCTTTTGCGACTACACCAGAGGACTCGTGACCCAAAACCTACGCGACGCTTCAGCACTCAACTTCCAATAAATGGAACTAGCAACTCACCATCGGGTTCTTGACAATGAAGTCACCAATGCGGCCATGAACGAGATAATGAACCTACAGACAGAGTCTGAGATCCAGATATATATGAAGAGTGCAAACTCGAATCGTACATCAGAACCACAGATGCCTGGGCGATCGGAGTAATGAAGCATGGATGGGTGGTCAAAGGAAGAGAAAAACAACAGCTCACCAGTCTTCTTGACCTCGACGAGGACCTGATCACCAGAGACTGTGACAAGCGAATGTTATCCAGACTGGGGTGTGCGGGGAAGGACATAACATACTTTCTGGAATCGGGCGCTGTTCGTAAGTAACATCCTCAACGGCGCGAAGGACAAAAGAAGGGTTATCGGACATGATGTTAATAGGGAGTAGTTGGGGTTAGCTGAGGAAGATTTATGTTTGAAACCATTAAGAATGGAGCGATCGGACCGCCCGACCCGAGGACGGTAGTCGCGGAAACAAGTCGGACATTACGCGCTGGAAAACATATTGGAAATATTCCTTGAAATATTCCAAGCCATGACCCGCCTCGTGTCAACGCGCCCAAGCTGACGTGCCTCGACGCGTCGCCTATTTTTAGTCAGGCTTTTCCCCTGCCCATGTTAGGAATGTCACCTTCCTCTTACGGCCGCCGTCAGCCTCACCTCCTTTAAAGGATGCTTCCTGTTCTCCGTCTATCTCCCACTTTCTTCTTCTTACTCTCAACTTTCAACCTTACTTCTATTCAATCCTCTTTCAAACCGCTTTTTCTATCTTCAAACTTGCTTTAGTTCGCCTTTTTTTTCATCATGGGCCGCATCGCTGTCACCGATTCCATGCCCAACCTCAACGGACTAACTATTGACAATGGACGCCTCAAGCTTCTGGAAAGCTTAGGCTCTGGTGCTTATGGCAAGGTCTATCGTGCTCTCGATATTCTGTCTCCTCTCGATAAGCCCGTCTACTACGCTGTCAAATGTCTCCTCAGGCCAGAGAAGGGATCCCACCAAGAGGAGTTCCAGAAACGCGAGATCACCTTGCACAAGTTGGTCTGCGACCACCCAAACATCGTTACTCTTCATCGTGTCATTGTCGACGACAAGTACCTTTTCGTTGTTCTTGATTACTGTCGTGGAGGGGACCTGTTCGCCGCCATAACCGAGGCTCGTGTCTTTCATAACAAGGTTCAACTTGTCAAGAGATCTTTCCTTCAGCTTATCGACGCCGTAAGCTATTGCCACGAAAAGAGCGTTTTTCATCGCGACATAAAGCCAGAGAATGTTTTGTGCTCAGGGAACGGTACTGATATTCGCCTTGCCGACTTTGGTCTTTCGACTCAGGATCACATATCAAGTGATTTTGGTTGCGGTAGCTCCTATTATATGAGTCCTGGTAAGCTCTTGTCTCGTTGTACTCCCGCTGTTCGTTGATGTCAGCCGCTAGAATGCATCGGAAAGGAGCTCTCAGTAGGCCGCTACTCCACTCGTTACAGTGATATCTGGTCCCTCGGTGTCATTCTCACAAACATGATATCCGGTCGCAACCCATGGCGGTACGCGACAGCCAAGGATGACTGTTTTGCTGCGTACCTGCACGACAGAGACTTTCTTCGTCAAGTCCTTCCTATTTCTCACGGAGCAAACAGCATCCTCAAACGGATATTCCGAATAAATCCTCTAAGTCGTATAACCTTGAATGAACTACGCCACGAGATCTTGACCGTCGACACTTTCTTTATGACGGAAGAGGAATTAGCATGTGCTAACTCGACGGTCCGTGCAGCCGCTAGGACATACTCAGAAGGCAAGCATCATGAGGCGCAGGCGGCTGTGGCACAGAACGTAACAGTTTTTGAACACAGCGAAACAGACAGCTCTCTCAGCTCGGATGAAGTCTATGTATTTGACAGTCCTCCGACCGAAGACGGACCGCCACCCACACCCTTAGAGCCTCCCACCACCTTCTTGACAGTACCTGGCGCTGACGTCAATTCTGGCTCTGCTTCCTCTAGCTCTCGTACTCTCGGTTCTACCAACTCGGGCTCAGACAGCGATGGACCCATTACGCCTGCTACGCACGCTGTTGATCCTGCTATTGAAGTTCCCGATCTACCAGATGGCCAAACTCTCGACCAACCGGCAATTGCTCCCATTTCCGTTAAGGTACCGATTTCTGCAAAATCAGTGGTCGAGGCCAAAGTCAAGAAGATGACGAATGGCAAGAGGCTTTTCCGCCTGGCTTTCGAGCGGCTCAAAGGGCGTTCATCCGGAAATGGATCTTCTTAGCGGGCAATGGCCAGGCATTTCTATTTGATGTTTGTATTATATCTGCATCCATACCGCACAAACTAGCATACAGACATTCCTTTAGTATCTTTCTATCAAACTTGAATAAAGGCTCTTGATTTCGGCCGATCAGTAGATGAGACCAAAAGTATTGTATATGTTCCGGCCGCTTCCTTTGACTGATTCAGACTCATGAAAGAATGGTAGTCGTGAGCATGAGTAGGTTTGGTCTACTGACTAGGTAGCCCAAGGTCTGCCAATTGACTCAACTGCAACTTAAACGACCGTGACGCGAACACAGGTCTATGATAGGTAAGGGGACACTTTCGGCCGGAGATCAGATCCGACGATTATCAAAGCACGTGCGAATCGTGTAAAACTCCTCCATTCGGTCAAAACATCTTTCCGTATCGTACCACCATCTTCCACCTCTTCCATTCTTCCCGCATTTCAAAAATGGTCCTTTCCAGCGTCCTTGGTTTCCCTCGCATTGGTAAGAGCACATCTTTTTTTTTGCCTGATCTTGAGCGTCGTCTTACTAATATCCAACAGGTGCGAACCGTGAAGTCAAGAAGGCCGTTGAGGCTTACTGGGCTGGCAAACTCTCTGCCGAAGATCTTAACAAGGCTGCGGCTGAAGTTAAGAAGGCCAGCTGGACCACCGTCAAGGCGCAGGGTGTTGACTTCATCCCCAGGTAGATTTCCTGATCTCTGTTGATCACGTAGATATACGAGACTGATTCAAAGATGAAGTGGTGAATTCTCTCTCTATGATCATGTTCTTGATCACGCAGCCGCTTTCAACGTCGTTCCCAAGCGTTATGTTGGCCTTGGTCTCTCGCCTCTTGACGTCTATTTTGCCATGGGCCGTGGTCGCCAAACTGAGGGTGTCGATGTCCCTGCCTCAGAGATGAAGAAATGGTACGTTCAGTTTTTTTTTCCATCTCTTGATCTCGGCTACTTGTGCCCTGATTATCTTGACATGTGGTTCCTGACCCACTTGCCTTTTTAGGTTTGACTCTAACTACCACTTTGTCGTCCCTGAGTTCTCTGAGGATACCGACTTCCAACTGAACTTCAACAAAGCCCTCGAGGAATACAAGGAGGCTAAGGCCGCTGGCGTCACCACTCGCCCTGTCGTCCTCGGTCCTATCTCTTTCCTCGTTCTCGGCAAGGCCGCCAAGGGTGCCAAGCCTGGGTTCCAACCCATCTCTCTTCTCCCAAAACTCCTTCCCATCTATATTAAACTCTTATCGGAGCTTAAGGAAGCTGGTGCCGAATGGGTGCAAGTCGATGAGCCTGTCCTTGTTCTCGATAATGCAGCCTCCCTTGAGAAGGAATTCACATCTACCTACACCGAGCTTGCTTCCCTTGCTCCCAAGATCCTTCTCACCACCTACTTTGCCCGTCTCGACTCCAACTTGAACTTTGTCGCCAAGCTCCCCATTGCCGGTCTCCATATCGATCTCGACCGTGCCCCCGGTCAGCTCCAGGAAGTTGTTGATGCCATTAAGAGCACCAACATCGTCCTCTCCCTCGGTCTCGTGTCCGGCCGTAACATCTGGAAGACTGACTTTGATGCTGCCATCAAGCTTGGAAAGGTTGCTGTTGACGCTCTCGGCCAGGAGCGCGTCATTGTCGCTACTTCATCTTCCCTCCTTCACACTCCCGTCACTCTCGCTTCCGAGACTAAGCTCACCCCCGAGCAGAAGGACTGGTTTTCTTTTGCCACCGAGAAGGCCGCCGAGGTTGCTATTATCGCCGCCGCCCTCTCTAACTCTCAGGACCCCAAGGTTGCTGCTGCCCTCGAAGCCAACAAGGCGTCCATCGCCGCTCGTCGCGCCTTCGAAGCTAGCTCCGATGACACTGTTCGCAAGCGCGTCGCTGCTATCACCCCTGACCAGCTCGAGCGCAAGAGCCCTTTCGCCGTTCGTAAGGAGATCCAGGCTAAGCACATCAACCTTCCTAAGTTCCCGACCACCACCATTGGGTCTTTCCCTGTATGTATAGTTTGTTTTATTAGTCTGGAAGGTTCTGATGATTCGCCTTCAGCAAACCAAAGAGATCCGTCTCGCTCGTGCCAAGCTGGGTAAGGGAGAGCTTACCTATGAGCAATACGAGGAGTTCATCAAGAAGGAGATCGAGACCGTTGTCCGCTTCCAGGAGAAGATTGGTCTTGATCTCTTGGTTCACGGTGAACCAGAAAGGAACGACATGGTTCAATACTTCGGTGAACAATTGAACGGTTTTGTCTTCACCCAGAATGCCTGGGTTCAAAGCTATGGTTCCCGGTGAGTCGCACATTACAACATTTTTGGTATTTTTCAACTCAAACTGTACTACTTAGCTATGTCCGTCCTCCTATCATCGTCTCCGATGTCAGCCGCCCTGGTCCTATGACTGTGAAGTGGAGCAGCTACGCCCAGAGCCTTACCAACAAGCCCATGAAGGGAATGCTTACTGGACCGGTTACTATTCTCAACTGGTCATTCCCTCGTGCTGATGTGTCCCGTGAGCTGCAATCTAAGCAGCTTGCTCTTGCTCTCCGTGACGAAGTCGTCGACCTCGAGAAGGCCGGCATCCACGCCATCCAAGTCGATGAACCTGCCATCCGTGAGGGTGTACGTACAAAATTATTTTTGCATGCCTCCCACTACTTATATTATTTCAATAGCTCCCTCTTCGTCGTGCTGACTGGGATGCCTACCTCAAGTGGGCCGTCGACTCCTTCAAGCTTGCCACCGCCGGCGTTAGCGACACCCTCCAGACCCACTCTCACTTCTGCTACTCCGACTTCGATGACATCTTCCCCTCTATCCAGCGCCTCGACGCTGATGTCATCTCCATTGAGGCTTCCAAGGCGGACATGAAGCTCCTCAACACCTTCAAGCACTACGGCTACTCCAACCAGATTGGCCCGGGTGTCTACGATATCCATTCTCCTCGTGTTCCTGGAGAACAGGAGATCAAGGACCGTGTCAAGGCCATGCTTGAAATTCTTCCTGACTCTCTCCTCTTCGTTAACCCTGTGAGTCAGAATTCTGATTCGCATAACCTGATGTTCTAATCATTCTTGTTCTTTAGGACTGTGGTCTCAAGACCCGTGGATGGAAGGAGACTGAAGCATCGCTCACCAACCTTGTTAACGGTGCGAAGTGGGCCCGTGAAAACTATGCTTAAATGCCTTGTTCCTCCGCTTCAACAGCGCTCGCATTACTGGTTAAAATCAAAAGCGCTCTCTCAACGAGGGTTGCGTTCTACTTGACCGTTTGTTAGTTGGGCGAATCGCACTATCGGAATCTTCCAATAGTGCAGTGGGGCGCAGATGTTACTATCTGGTCCGCCAAGTGCTTCGATAGGAGGCGGGAGCTTTGCGGCGTCGGTGTAGTAGTATTTGGATTTCAACAATCCCCGCGAGTGTATTGTATAGTAGTACTCAGGAAATATGTGTATCAATTTCTGCGTGCATGACCAATGAATGAATCAAGGACCGATGAGATGGCGACAAGCTTATAGCTTTGAGATTCAATATCATAACGAATTAAGTTGTTGAGGATACCGAACTTCGTCTTGTTCGTATGACGATTAGTAACACATGTCCGAGATGAGTCCTTTTCTACTGTGAATCCTTGCAAACCTCCCCTTTTAATATTCAAACCTTCAGTCTGCGTGGTCCTAGCAATAAATGCTTGAATAGCAACCTGCAGCCGTGTCACAAGCCTATGTAGAACTCGCGGCAGACGAGGGTGAACCTCATGGGGTATGTATCAATAATCCTCAGTCGTTCGCAAGGTACGTGTGTAGCCTTGTCCAAGACAGCTTCAGGCGCATTCTGGCGGTCCGGAAATAGTGATGAATCTGTGTTGGGGATGCAAGGGGCACAATGGGCTAGGGCATGTGATGCGACAGGGGATGCATTGCGTCAATGACGCGGGCGCCGATCAATCAATCGATATGCATGCCTCTAGATCTGTACTTTCGACTCTGGAATGGGTTGAGTCTAGTTGATGGTGATCAAGAACCTCAGTCTGGATTTGATAGAAGGTATACTCGATGACTCCTGTCTTGGTTGGATGTTGGAGGAAGTAGGGGTCTGGTGATAGGTAGAGGAGCGAAGAGCCTGGCGCAAGTCAGAGTAGATCTGGTGGGCCTCACGTGGAGATTGGGACATGGCGAAGAGGATGAAGGCATTGGGAGACTCCGGGGAAGTAGAGAAGAAAGAGGAGCGGGCGTTGCTGGGGGTGAAAGACATGGCTTTCGGAAGAGTTGGGTCACCGGCTAGTAAAACCAGATGCTTGCAAGGAGGGCGGGTGAGTGAGGAAGGGAGAAGCGGACTGGACTGACGAGTACTAAGGCCGTCTGCTTAAGTAGCCCTCCGAGATCAGAGAATGAATGCCGATCCATGATGGATACCTTGATGGACAGCTTGCACCATACCATCGTTACCACGGATTGCTATTCAAGGCAATTTTCTGGATGGACAGGAACCACGGTGATCCACGGAAACAAATTTAAATTGCAAATTCCGGAGAGATTGTTCCTGGTTCAGAACTTTTGCGCTCGTACATTGTGGCGAACAATGCAAAATTGGTATATGTTCTCACGGTAATGATGTTGTTTGTACATCATTTCCGTCACAAAGACCGTAAACATCCGGTTCGGTTGATCTTACGCCACGCTGTGCTTTGGCTAAAGAATCCGGTGTATAACACTAAGAGAACCCAAAACTACAAAGGCGTGTCCGTTTTATTATCATCTATACAAAAAATGGACCATTCAACTATTGCTGAAATACAGCTACTTTTCGCCTGGATTCTTAAACCTTCGCAAAGCCCGGTCGCGTGCCTCCGCATGCTTTACAAGTGGAAGTGGATACCCAAGCTTCTTTGCTGCAGATTCAGATGGATTATGAACATCTGTGAAAGACAATGAAGGCAACTGAAGCGATGATCAAGCATAATGCTTACCTGAACCCCGTAACTTACTCAGCTCTGGGACCCAATACCTGATAAAATCTCCAGTCGGATCCGCCTGGGTTATACGTCAGAAGATAAAGCGTATTTCACGCATAAAATAATGGACCTTGATGCTCTGGGAGTACGGATTGAATATCCTAAAGTAAGGGCAAGGATCAACACCGGTGCTCGCACTCCATTGCCAGCCTCCGTTGTTTGATGCGAGGTCACCGTCAATCAACTGTTCCATGAAATACTAGACGGAGGAAAACCAATGAATAGCTAACGCATTGGAACGTACATGAGCAACGTACTCTCTCGCCGACTCTCCAATCAAACATCAGGTCTTTTGTTAGGAACATGGCCGTTATCATCCTCATGCGGTTATGTACCCAACCCATCTCTTTGATGCATCGCATGGTCGCGTCTACGATGGGCACGCCCGTAGTTCCCTCCTTCCATCTTCGCAGCACCTCCCCGTCCTTTCCCCCGTCAATGTGTTTATCGGCGGTTTCGCTATCCTCGGGAGCCTGATGATCTTCCCAAACTATGGAAGAAAACTTCTCCAAGAAAGGGCGACCCATAGAAACCCTAGGATAGCCGACGAGCACACAGGTATAGAAATCTCGCCAAGCAAGTTCTTGAACCCATCTTCCAATCCCAGAGTTCCTGCCACCCTCCACTTTATCAGAGTCGAGAAGCTTCACGGTGGCTCTCACGCATTCTCGGATTGAGAGTACACCAGAGGACAAGTAGACACTGAGCCGAACGGTGAGAGTATGAAAGGGGTGGACAATGAACTAGAGGTACCTGAGTCCACTGGTCGAATCCCGATCTGCTCTATCACGTTCCTGGTCGTATTTCAGGATGCGACTTGCTTTATCGGACTCCTCTGCACCGGGTGCAAGTGGATTCACGGCACCAAACTGAGACGTCCGTGACTTTGTGGTCAGGAATCGCCACAGGATCTGGCAATGGAATGAGAATCAAGTGTACAGTAAATATGAGAGCCAAACCTCTGCAGCAGCCTCTTCCCCTTCTGGAAAAATTTCCCTCATTTTCTTGCGATCTGCTTCTTTGAGCTCAAAACCCTCGACGGCATCAGGAACAGGAGTGTCAAAAAGCGATGCAAACTTCTCGTGTTTACGGATAGAAGTGGAGTTGGGCTTGGGCTTTGGATAGTCCTCAAGATAGTAATGAATATTACTATTGAGCTCGCTCAGCCAGCTCCGCTGATAAGGCGAGTATACCTTCGAGAAATGAACGTCACGTATGATAGATTTGACAATGGCCGAAGACCTTACAGAGTATGTTCTGTTGTCCTTGGTGAGAATAACACCGGGCTCAACGATGCACTTGTTATGGACGAAGGTCGCCTTGATACCTTTATCCTTCGCCAACTCGCATACTTGCAAGTCACGACAGAGCTCGTCAACCTCGTACTCCATGTTGGCGTAGAGACTCGTGCACCTAAATTCGATGATCGTTGAGATGATGCGGTCTGCCATTGTTCGGCGAGGCGTGTGCGTTACAGTATGGAGGGGGATGTCAAGATCAGCCAAAGACGTCTGGACACAAGATAAGTGTAATTATTATTAGTGAGTCAAATGCTGTACCTTCAACTTGGAGAGATTGCGAAGTGTAAAATCTATTCTACGGGCTGATCTATCATGGGCGATATAGTCTTGAGGGCTCAAGGCGAAAAGAACAATCAAAGGTAACTTCTGTTCCTGGGCCTGAGAGGATGCAAGAGATAACGCCCTATTATCGGAAACTATAGAATGTCAGCCATAGCACCTCGGATAGGGACGGGCGTCTACTTCGCAAATCTGCCATTCGCATCCAATATACTACTGACTCGCCCTTGGCCGGGCTTTCTACAGAGCCTTTTACGGCTGCCTCGAGCTTGGGAAGAGGAGGGTCTGCGTCAACAGCGGCCGCAGCCTCTTGCGTTGCCACCTTGTTGGGTCTGAAGCTGGCATGGGTTGTGCGTGAACGTTTGTTGGATGGACTGAGCCGTGGATTGCTGTCTCTTGCGTGCTTCGCCATTGCTAGGAGGCGCGACGAGGTGATGGTTATTCTTCTGAACATGAAACCATTTTTTGGAGTATCACTCAGAGACGCGTCGATCGGTAGCGGGATCGTGATCGTGAGGTCACATGAGATGATGTCATCTACTCTTCCTGCTCTTCCTGTGCTGCCTTTGCCCTCTCCGCCTCTTCCCTGGCCTCCTTTTCCTCTGCCTCGACTACCTCGATATCCAGAGGAAACGTTAGTATTGCGGCTATCCCCGTCAATTGGTTCAATTCTAGGTGATTTTTAAGGCAATCTCTGATGTTTTTTCTGCAAACTCCAACTCACGTTGACCAGATTCATGCATGCTCGAAAAAATAACTACTTCACCACCCTTCTGTTGCACCGCCTCCACAACTTCAACGTATCGCTTCCGTGTTGCAGGATCACTAGATCTAGTAGTTACCAGTCAATCGGAAGCAACCAACTTCAATAAATCCCCGAGTTACCTGAACAGGTCGTCTGAAATGAGCAATGTTCCAATAGCGCCACGATCAGCTGCTAGGCAAACATGATCTGGCCCATACCACGCCCTCATCTCGTCTGTCCCTAGCATTTTGAAGAACCTGATTGAGAGATTAGCGCATTCAGATCACAAATTGCTTCAAAATGGCGCACTTATCGAGAACAATACCCTCCCGCGCGAACTTGGTCTCCTTCAATTGAGCAGTAATCTATAATCAATTGGAGCGGCGACATCTAGACCATCCGAAAAGTCACGCACCTCGGGGCTTTTCAAGACCTCCACCAGGCTGTGTACATGCGGGCTGCTCACGTGTATCTTGACTACCTTCTCCTTCAACGCCCGTTGCAAAGTCTTATCGCCCCTCCTTCCTGCTTCTTCAAGCAGATACGTCAGAACTCCGTCTCGCACCCATCCGGGACTTGCTATCACAATCGCGCGCAACCCGACGTTGGCATAAGGAATATGGCGGATAAAAGACTCATATAACATCGCATAGAATTTTACCATTACTTTTTCGTGCTGTGACGCTCCCGACGCCGCAGATTTCCTCGGGATGGAGACGGAGATCCGGTTCGCAACAAGCGTCATATGTTGAGACAGCAGGCAGAAGGCCGCAGTGCCCTCTCCACAAACGACCGCGCCCACTTCAGCTCCCCTTCCAGGAATAATAGCCTCTTTCACGCGAGCTATCGCAACACTATCCCAGCCATCCATTTTTTCGATCCGCACATCTCGGTTCACTTCAATATCGAGAGTATGAAATGCACCTAGTTTCACATGAGGGTTCTCGGATGTGACACGGCCAGCTATGTGCAGTGCAGCCGATGTAGGAGGCGCGGATGACCCGCTTTGCTCTGTAGGCGAAGAATCTCCAGCAGAACCAGCAGGTGCTGCCGATGATGAGAAATCGACCCGGCCGACTTGAATAGTGAGATTTAAGCGGACGCGATGGGATTCTGTCGATCCCGTTGATGAGACATTTTGTACACGCCTTAGTTTGTAACATATGAGGACCATCATACAGATCCAGAGGCTGTCTGCTTACCGGATCGCAGGTGCACGAACAGAGTCACCCACTTGAATGAGGTTGTACAGATGCCACATATCTTCATCGTCCTCTGGCCGTAAGGTGACATGGCCCTAGTAGAAGCTATCAGGGATCAAACTGACGCACTCAAAGAAAGCGGAAAAAGGTCGTACAGCACCGTGCTTATCAATGAGTTTGTTGACGAGCTTCATCTATGCAAGATGGTGGTAAAAGTGCACAGAAGTACTAATCTTCGCCGATCACATTTTCCTTTCTCGTCAGCTACATCCTCTTCTGCTCTCCTTCCGCTTCCGAAATTCAGTGGCCCTCAATCCAGTACACATGGACAGGTAAACCATTAGAATCGATATGACACAACTAAGCTGACCGTGAGCTGCTCCAGCAACCCAAAAATCGCGTCCTTAGCTTCCCGCATAGTCGAATCCGACCGACCCGATCGTTTTAAACGACCCTCAGATGATGATGAAGACGACGCCGACCGCCTCTTCGCCGAGCTTGAGGAAGAAATTGAGAACGATGGCGACGCAGCAATGCGTGAACAGGGTCTTGATGTGCTTAGAAGAGAGTGAGGTGCTTCCCCGCCCTCTTATGTTCCACTATCTGATGACTAACTGTATTGAAGGATGGAACGAATGCAGCAGATGCAGAAGAATCATCATGGGGAGTATACGGAAATCACGGATGAGAAGGAGGTTGTGCGTGTGAGCGCGTGAGTGTCTTGCGTTTCTCCGATGATACATGGGTTGACTTGGGTTTGAACGTCAGACATGAACCGAGATGCGTGGCACATTTCTATCACACGAACTTCAAACGATGCGAGATAATGGACAAGCATCTCGCCGTATGTGTACCAAGTCGATTACTCAGGATTTTCCCTCTGACTTTTGTTATTTATTAGTCCCTGGCAAAGAAATACTTTTCGACGCGTTTCTTCCGCGTATTTGTAGAGAACGTTCCATGGCTCGTGGAACGATTGGGCATCAAGGTCCTTCCCTGCGTGATATGTTTTGTAGACGGAATGTCCAAGGAACGGTGTGTATACTAACTCGTAATCTCAACCCGTGCTCACTCGCCTAGGTTGATCGGCTTCGAGCAGCTCGGAAACTCTGATAAATTCGAAACAGCTGTTCTGGAACTACACTTGTCGATGTGTGGTACGTGTCTGCCTAGGATTCTTCTCCCATAGTAGCTGAGTACCTTTGCAGGAGTGATCCAAAAAACGGGCAATCAGTTTAGTATGGACCCAGTTTACAAGGTCGTGTCATCACGAAAAGATGACGATGACGAGGTTTTCGATCTTGACGATTAACAGACCATTTGCAATGCTTTGACACCATGTATTATACACCATCTACCAAACGGCAAATTTACAAAAATCCAAACTCGACGACAAGACAAGAAAACGTGGAAGGATGCAAGTTCAATCACCTTTACAAGACCAGCTGTAGTATTGTTAGCACCTAAGGTATTATTTAAAAAGAGAACTGCAACTGACGAGAGCTGTATCGGAAACGTATCGATATCAGCCTTGAACTATAGAAAGATAGATCAAACACACCTAAATGGCCGCCCACAACGGGGCGAGCGCGGAAATCCCCAGTGGTACCAGTATTCGCATTATATAAATCACCAAATGGCTGGTCACTGAGACCTGTGGCTACGTATTTCTTCACAGAAGCGATGAACAAGTCTCGTGTTGCGATATCAGTGACGGTGGCTGCAGTCCAGATTTGCCAATCTACATAGCAAAAACGTAAAGGTTGCGCCGACTTTTGGATTACAGTGATGATATACCTGTCTTGGTATACGTGTGACTGCACACCGTGATCAGTAATGAAGTGCGGCTGGGTTATTGGAATGACACACCGAGAGTCCAGAGGAACTCCAAAAGGGACTTCGAACGGGAACATTATTAACCAACCATGAATCGGTAACACCTTGCGGAACTTACGTGCGACGGCCTTATACCACGCCGTCTCTGATACAGGAAGGCATTAGATAACTCAAGCCTGTCAGGCATATCAAGCCAGATTACTCACGCATTTGATAGACAGACTCCGGGAAAAGGTTGAGTTTCAAGAGCTTGTCCGCATAGAGGTTGTAGGCCAACCCCCAACTGCTAAAAATTTACTACAAGGAACCTCGTTGAAAAAGTAGCCACACCTTGAGGAGTTGCCATACTAGTAGTGGACATCGAAAAATCATGGACGTAAGAAAAGGTTGTCACTTACATTCAGGGTGAGGTGCTGCCCAGTCGACGAGGTCGACAGGGCTTGCCAACAATCCACGTATCTCTTGGCTATCTCCTACGAGTCAGATTTAGATGAGCAAGATGCATATTACGATTTGATGAGATCATCCGACCGAGTACGCCGAGCTCTTATTCTCATCCCCAAGAATACCTGCAATCAATGACATCGCCTTGATTCCAATTATACCTTTGATAGCGAGGTTGGTCTGGTTAGGAAGATGCCCCGCGAAGGAATCATCACTAGTGAATTGGTGACCAGGAATGAGGGAAATGTTATTCAAGGTTTGCGTCCACTCGTCGAAGAGCGAGCCCTGGCCGATTTCAAAGTTAATTTGCGGGTCAGAAAAATGGATGACCCATTACATATCGCCTGAGCTGAGTGTGATCTCTGTACTTCTGAGCGTAACTCAATACCATGATAAGCATATTTCCAATCTCTGAAAGCTTATGAATGAAGATTTCAGGATGGAAACTGGACTAACACACCTTCAATCCTCATGGATTTATCTTTCACGTCGTTGTGTCCGGTGGCGTTAGGATAGTTCGAACCTAGAATCCTTATCAGAATACATAGCCTTTACCTGGTCAGTAATCGTACGAACCAATATCTTGTACAGTCCAGCCCTTGGGATGAAATCCGTTGGCTTGATACCTAAGTATCCCTTCCAGAAGGTACTTTCCAAGATCAGGGTTCAGATATAAAAATGTCGGCCATGTCGCAAAAATAGCATCGACGGTATCCACATTCTGACAACGTTAATTGTGGAGCTGATCAGGTTAACAGAACAAGTGATTGACTGACCCCACCTCTAGAAATATCTGAGAGGCAGCTCAAAATCATTACAGAAGTATAATCGAGCCAACGGACCTTTCATAAAAACAATGACGTCGGAGGTATTCCATGAGCCATCACTGCGTTTCGAAATGGTGATTTCAGTGGCGCTGATGGCTTGCCTGAGTGACAGCGCGACGATGGTGGCATAGTCTGCGGAGATCTTCTTCGCATCGCGTTCCACCCGAGCATCAAGTAACATGGCCCTTGATAAGGCGTTGTGATAGTCACGGAGGAAAAATGAGATCTTAAACGATGTTTGGCAAATCAGACGCCGTAACGGTGCACAAAATCCACTAACCACGTCAGAAACAGCTAAAAAATGGCTCCAGAAGTAAAGGCTCCGAGACTGAATTGTCCCTCCTTGCGATATATACCTGACTACTGGATCACGGACGTGACCAATGGAGAAAACGATAGGAACTGTAGGACCAGATATCGTGCCAAGATCATGGGCTAGCCCGAAGACAGGCCAGTCGTCTTCAATAGGTCTGAAAACCGTGTCTCGAGTGTTTGGAAGACGACCATTATCGAGGAACTGGATTCGAACGTCATCGTGTGAGCCAGATTGGAAAGTTGCATTGAAAGCCTATAATAGCAATGTCACTATGGCTGGAAGCTGCGGATTCTTGAATGAGTGAACCGTAACGCACATTTGATGTTGAATAAAAAACGGAGCCATCTGGTATGTGTATTGGTGGTCATAGAAAATTTCAAAGCTGAGAAGACCCTAGGCTTACATTCGGCATGATCGTCAGCCTCTGAGAACGGCGAAGGAGACTGTAGTTGAATTCGGTGTGTCACGGTATCAGTAGTTGTCGAAGTCGTCCAGTTGACCACTTTAGTATCATCGCCAGATGTCCATTCCGCAGTGACGTCCGAGTAGACCTGGACAAAGTGTGAACGACCATCTGTAGGAATGACGGATACCGCCATATATGAGAATGGAATGGACTGTTTGACAAAATCTGTGGCCTGAAATAATTCAGTTCAGAAAGTGTTTCGAGCTCCCCATGAGATCCACCAGACCTCAATCGGGCTCAAGAAAGTCACTCTGACATCCACAGGGCCAGCAGACAAAACAAAAATGCTTTGCGTAGCTGTGAACTTCAGGGTTCTCAATGTCATGCTCGTTCCATGATTCATAATACCTACTTCAGAACTCTTTTGTATTGCCTTCAAGGGCGTTGCTCCCCCAATATGAGGAGCTCCCAAGAAGTTGTATGCTGTTCCATCAACTCTGACAAAGCCAGACCAGCCAGCCAGCTGAAAATCTATTTGTTGATGATTTGGAATACTAGTAGGTTGGCAGGCACTTACAGAGCCTTTAGTCCAAAATGATGGCCAAACAGAATTTAAAGCGGTCCCTGCAGAACCGTTCAGACAATTGGCCAGTTTATGAAAAAGGCCTTCTCTTACATACCATTTCCCTGAGGCAACCATGCAGACAGGTAAGGTGAACGGACAGCAAGAGGGAAAGAAGGAGGATTGAGGGGAGTTGTTATCCAGTCAAGAGTACCTTGAACTGCAGAGAAGAAAACGGACAAAAAGCAGATTGACAGCATCGCTCCTGCCATTGAAGTGGGCCTTGGTGTCGGTGGTCCGTCATCTCTTATAGTAAATTGTGTTTGGTCATTCTAGCGCCCTTGGCGGGCTAATCAAGTATGGAAGACTTAAAGATCGGGAATAAATTCGTAATGAAGAAAAGTGTACATTGCATGCTAGCGTAAAGGAAGAACGGGTGGCGTCCGGGAGCAAGACCATTGGTAAGAAGGTTAAGTGAGTTGTGGGAAACTTGTCCAAGTCCGCGTAAACTAAGCCACAAATTAATGGTAAGGGCTATGTAACTTGACCATCACTAATTTTCAAGGATATGGAGGGCCGACAATTCGAAAAGAATGCAATACTTGTATTGAACTCATAGGAGCCTATGTTGAGCCCGTGGTATGTACAGCTTGAACATCAGGTTAGTTCTCGGACGTAGTGAGCCCCTGATCCGTGGCCAATTGACGTCTTTGTGAGAGGTTGGAAGTATGATACATCCCGTACTTGCTTACCGTAAGTAAATATTTATCAAAGAGCGAGCTTACAAAGTTGGGATCAGATCGGGGAGAAAAAAGAAGGCTCAATCGACTGACCAGAGCTAAACGTCGAAGCTCGTCAGAATACGAGAAGGAGAACGCCATTTGAAAATGAAACGTACCTAGATGACCACCAACAACCGGGCGCGCGCGGAAGCCCTCGGGTTGACCATTAGTCGTCTCATACCAATCGCCAAATGGTTGGGAGCTCAGTCCATCGGCTGCATATTTCTTCACTGAGCCGATGAACAGATCACGAGCTGTGGTGTCTGTAACGATAGCGGCGGTCCAGATTTGCCAATCTGGATGTGTCTGGTGTTAGGATAGAATTTGCAAATGAATGTGTATGCCAGTACCCGTCTTCGTGTATGTATGGCTATACATAGAACCAGATATGGTCAGATTCCACTAATCCAGAGCTTTTCGGGGTACCAACCGAGTGTCCAGTGGAACACCAAAGGGTTCTTGAAATTTGTTTTTTAACAAGATGAAAACACAATGGAGAAATCGAATCTTACGCGCAACGGTCTTATACCATGCCGTTTCTTGAGAAGGAGAGACATTAGATGAAGGCTTGACAACGGTTGAGCTGATTCCACTAACGCAAAGAGTAAATTGAGGTAGGGAAGAGATTCAATTTCAACAGTTTGTCGCCATAGAGATTGTAGGTCAAACCCCAGCTTAGTAAAGTAGTTTAGATGATGTGCGAGAATATTATAGACATACATGCCTGGCCGAATCACCATACTGTGTTATAGATGAAAGCTCAGGAACAATCTTATGATTGGATATTTATGAAAGCTTACACTCAGTGTAAGGTGCTGTCCCGTCGACGATATTGCAAGTGTTTGCCATTTTGTAACGTAGTCCGCAGCAATCGACTACGATCGTATATCAAGAAATGGTAAATAGTGAAAGAAAAAAATCACCGAATAATTTGAGCTCTGTGCAGTGTTCCCGAGGATTGAATAAATCTGGGACATCGCTTTGATGCCAATGATGCCCTTCACTGCAAGATTAGTTTGATTAGCCAAGTGACCAGCGAAGTCGTCGGTGCTGAGTTGATTTGCCGGTATGAGTGAATCCGTAATCAAGAACTGAGTCCACTGATCAAGAAGTGTAGTCTAACAAAAAGTTCAGTTTCTGCAAAATAGATTCCAAACGATGATCCTTCACATATCGTGTGAGATGGGAATTATCTCCAGTCTT
Source organism: Termitomyces sp. Mi166#008 (assembly GCA_018857285.1). Lineage (NCBI taxonomy): Eukaryota > Fungi > Basidiomycota > Agaricomycetes > Agaricales > Lyophyllaceae > Termitomyces > Termitomyces sp. Mi166#008. The sequence continues at coordinate 12,244 of JABAKA010016051.1, read as the reverse complement.
TTGCGCATAACTTAGAGCCATGATGAGCATGTTCCCGCTCTCTGAAAACATATAAGAGGATATCTGCAGTATGTGCCGAAGGTGGACTACCTTCGACTGGCATGGCTTCATCATTTCCGTCATTATGCCCAAGTGCTTTGGGATAGCTCGAGCCTGTAGGAAACATGTTAGGTGTTAATCGTGCGCAGCCACCCATGGGCTCACCCAGATCATGCACACTCCATTTGTTGGGGTAAAGGCCGCTGGCTTGGTACCTGAAAAGTCCTTCTAGGAGATACTTTCCGAGAACTGGGTTCAAGTACAGCAGGACCGGCCATGCCGGGAATATCACGTCCACAGTGTTCATGTTCTGGCAAGACCTTCATGAATGATCGGCAGGTTCTACACGAAATGTGCTCACTCCGTCACTCGAGATTTCTGCAAAGGCCAAAGTGAGATAAATTTATACTAAAATATTTTCTAGATTATACCTTTCAAAAACATGATGATATCACTCGTATTCCAACTGCCATTAGTGTTCTTTGAAATCGTGATTTCGGTGGCACCTATGGCCTGCCGAATGGACAATGCTACTACGGCAGCATAATCCGCGGAAATTTTGCTTGCGTCGCCGTTGACTTTGGAATCGAGCGACATGGCCCTCGAAAGAGCCGCACTATAATCGCCGAGGAAAGATGATATCTTTGATGTACAGCCGCGTCGATATACTGTTTCCAAGGCAATAAGGAGGACGTACCAGCGCAGATACAGTACTGAATTGACTCCAGAAATAGAGGCTCCGATCTTGGGTCCCTCCCGGCACGACATACTCAATCGCAGGATCGCGAACATGTCCAACAGAAAATACAACCGGAGAAGTTGCACCAGTACTAACCGAGCCAAGATTGTGAGCCAATCCAAACACAGGCCAGTTGTCTTGGATCGCCCGGAAGGCGGTATCTTGAGTGTTAGGAAGCTGGCCGTTGTTAATGAACTGCGCACGTACGGTGACGTCTGCGCCACTTTGGTACGTCGCATTGATGGTCTGTAATAGAGGTCTTGTAAGAGTATCGTTAGCAAGAATCTCCATACACTCGCACATTCAATGTTGAGTAGAAAGCAGATCCATCTATGTCAATGGAAATCCTCGGTCAAAGGAGCAAGTATCATTTGAAGAGAGACTGACATTGTGTGTGGTCATTAATTTCCGAGAAGACGGACGGTGATTGTAGTTGGACTTGATGGGTAATGACACTGCCTGAGAGTGAAGTCGACCAGTTTGCGACAAGCGAGTTATCACCAGATACCCATTCTGCGCTTATGTCCGAATAGACCTGCACAGAGTGGGCAATACCGTCGGTTGACGCTGCAGATACTGCCATATAGGCAAATGGCGTAGATTGCTTGACGAGATCCGTAGCCTGATGTAGCAACATAATAAGAATCTCATTTCTGTGTTTGTAGCAATCCCGTACCTCGACTGGGCTCAAAAAAGTCACAGTAACGTCAACTGGCCCAGCGGAAAGAATAAAGATGCTTTGAGTTGCCGTAAACTATATGTGGGTCAAAACGGTAAGCAAAGCATGGGTCTAAGGACGACACAGACCTGGAAACTTTTCTGCGTGGCTTTCATGAAGGTCGCTCCTGGAACGTTAGGAGCGCCCAGAAAGCTATAGGCCCTTCCATCAACCTTGACAAACCCAGCCCAGCCCACTATCTGATTAGGCTGTGTTCAAAACCCTGGGCATGGTTACTTGACTTCACAGTTCACTTACCTGACCTGTCCAGAAGGTTGGCCAGACATCATTTAGTGCAACACCTGGGAAAACAGCTCAGCCAAGACAGACGACGCATAGTTCGATTCAGTACCCGCTCCCTGGGGTAACCAAGCTGACAGGTATGGCGTGCGGACAGCGAGAGGTACTGAAGGGGGATTAAAAGGAGTTGCGGTCCATGTTACCGCTTGTGCAGTTGCCAGAAAAATCAAAAGAGCGAAGAGATATCGATGTAGCGGGGGGAAAGACATTGTGCTTCCTTAAGATACATCTTACGAAGTTCCTTATATTCGCAACAGCATGAGGTAGAATCACTGGGTCGGTCTGAAACGTGATATCACGGTTGCATGGTGAGAGATCATGGGATAGCAATACATTTTGGAAGAAATCCTCCATCACACCTCGAAGTTTCAACTCCGTGAAAGAAGCAGGTCGTGGTACAGCGTTTGGATATATATAGTCACTGGTGGCAGACGGGTGGTAAGATCATTACTGATCAACATGCGTGTGATACAAGCGTCAATTCCAAGCTCTCATATGACTTGTGCTCGGTTCTCAACCACCAGCTATAGTACATTCCTGCATTGGCCCCTTTTGCGGCCATGCGGTCCGCCTGCCATGTGCAAGTGGCTGACTTTGGGCTGAATCCCCAGGCCAGCTCCTCTTTCTCTCTCTTCCTGCTCTCTACCTATACCTGTACGCCCTGGCGGTTTACTTCTCCCTCCTTCATTTCTCTACCCAATGCTGCCCTTGATCTTCGTTTTTCTTTGCCCTCTGCTGGCTCATTGTGCACCTCACACCGGTATCCAGGTCGCGAGTGACGATCCACAAGTGGAATTCTCTCTCATGAATCCTTCACCTCTGTCGAGAGCTAAATCTATCCCCTTCCGCGTCCGGCCCGCCAAACTTTTTGAAAACGGTACTGGCGCTGCACCAACTCCTCTATCATATCCCCTCGTCATGGCCTATTATCCGGACTGGGTCGATGATTCCTTCCGGCCCGAAGACATTCCGTGCAATCTTTTCGACTGGATCGATTTTGCATTCGCATTACCGACAGACAACATGGAACTTACTTGGGACGATCCTGATTCTGCCCCAGAAAAGCTTCGTCACCTCGTATCGCGTGCTCATAGTTGTGGAACGAAAGTGAAGCTCAGCATTGGTGGATGGACTGGTAGCAAGTACGTTTCTTGGACATTTTTGAATGCCTGCGAAACTAACTTCTACTTCAGGGACTTTTCGTTCGTTGTGCGGGACCGGGAGACGAGAGCTCTTTTTGCGAAACACATTCTAAAGGTCTTGAATGAGTACAACTTGGACGGAATTGACCTGGACTGGGAATACCCTGGACGGGAGGGCGCTGACGGAAACCAAGTTAATCCGGACGATTCTAACAATTTCCTTTTGTTTCTTCAGACTCTACGCTCCGTTCTTCCCTTAGGTACTTGTATCACAGCAGCTGTTCAGACTGTTCCGTTTATCGACGCACACGGGGAACCCATGAAGGATCTCACGCCTTTTGCTGCTCTCTTGAATTGGACTATGTTGATGAATTATGATGTATGGGGCTGTAAGTCCTATTGTCTTTTGATTATGACAACAATAAACAAAGTCTGTTAAGCATCGTCATTCCCAGGACCCAATGCGCCTATTTACGACGGCTGCCGAAACTCGACGCAACCCGAATCGAATGCTGCCGCAGGCGTTCAGAAATGGATTAGTGCTGGTTTCTCGGTCGCTCAGCTTGTCTTGGGAGTGCCATCCTATGGATATCTTTCTTCATCTAGTGCTCAAGGACTCCGTCAACGGCGAAGAGTGCGACTTCAACACTCCCGAAATGGCGGCTCTGATGTCAAACTCGCTGGCGAAGACAATTCTGAACAGGGTCAAATCATGTTTCGTCAAATCGTCGAACAAGGTGCACTTGTGCGGGGGCCCCGGACCGACAACACCAGCCAGTCTATCTCGACTTTTGTCCCTGCTAGAGGATTCAAACGATATTGGGACAGGTGCTCAGGCACTCCTTACCTACATTCAAACTCGGCGCAACAAACCGTATCGTATGACGATCCTGGATCCCTTGCAATGAAGGCAAGGTTCGTTTCATGTGTTGGAATGCTCGGAGTGAATATGTTTGACACTCATGGCGACACGGAGGAGGGGGATTTAATCGAGGCAATAAGGAAGGGTCTGGTTTCTAAATGTAGCAAACAGGCAGCATAAATCGAGACATTCGGTTTCGAGCCATGTACACAGTACTTCACCGGTCCACGTTGCTTGTATCATGAGACCTTTTTTGAGCTACATATCAGTACTACCATCATATTGCGCTGAGTCAAGGTCTAAAAGATACATGTACGAGATCACCGAATGTTAGCGTGTCATCACCATCGTATGCCCGTACCATTCACTGGCAGCCAGTGGACTATCATTATAATTCGAGTTTCATTGGTACCGAAGTTGGCGCGTCCGCTTTAGCCGAAATTCGTTATAAATCATATGTATTACATCTATCTCGCCGTCTGGAAATGGGATTGTTCACAATTTTCTAAGAAAAATAGCAAAAGACTGCTTTTCCTTATATACATAAGAGTTAGCTCGAACAAGCTTATGTTCAGTCTACGGTACATAATCATTTGATTAGGTCGTTGTCGTTGACACGGTGAACCGCTGATTTTGGTCTTGCGATTCATAAGAGTATAAGACAATCGACTAAAGAGATTGAAACGACAGATCATCTCGTACCACTTCTCAAAGAACGAGCTATTAAAGGTGACATCAGATCACGGAGAAGTGCAAGAAGACTCGATCTACTAACGAGGGCTAAACAAATGTCATCAGAAAGCATAGGAATGCCAAATGGAAATGAAACGTACCTAAATGACCACCGACGACGGGACGAGCATGGAACTTCTCTGATTTACCGTTAGTCGTCTCATACCAATCACCAAGTGGTAAAGCGTTGTTGAGTCCATCGGCTGCATATTTTCTCACTGAACTTATAAACAGGTCACGGACTGCAGTATCTGTGACGATAGCTGCAGTCCATATTTGCCAATCTCAAGTTGTTTGGAGTTAAAATAGAATTACCGGCGGATGAATAGTGGTCGTACCTGTCTTCGTATACGTATGACTATATATAACCGAGTCTAGTCAGACTCTACTGATGTAAAGAACCTTTTAGGAGTACAAACCGAGTGTCCAGTGGAACACCAAAAGGTTCTTGGAAATTTTCTTCAACAGGATGGAAACATCACGAAGAAATAAAGTCTCACGCGTAACAGTTTTATACCATGCCGTTTCTTGAGAAGGAGAGACGTTAGCAGACGAAGGCCTGGCAACAGTTAAACTGGCTATACTGACGCAAAGAGTAGATTTGGGTAGGGAAGAGATTCAATTTCAACAGTTTGTCCCCATAGAGATTGTAGGTCAGACCCCAGCTAAATGGAATGGTTAGATGAATTTCGACAAAATTGTAGACGTACATACCTGGATGAATTACCATACTGTTTGAGAGACGAGATGTTGAGAACGGTGTTAATGCTGGATGTTTACGCGAACCTACATTAAGCGTAAGGTGCTGCCCTGTCGACGACATTGCAAGTGTTTGCCATTTCGTAACAAAGTCGGCAGCAATCGACTATGAGTGTATGTGAAAAAATGATAAACAATATATAAGAAAAAAAATTCACTGAATAATTTGAGCTCTGTGCAGTGTTCCCAAGGATTGAATATATCTGGGACATTGCTTTGATGCCGATTATTCCCTTCACTGCAAGATTAGTTTGATTAGCGAGGGTACCAGCAAAATTGTCAGTGCTGAGCTGATTCGCCGGCACGAGTGAGTCCGTAATCAAGAACTGAGTCCACTGATCGAGGAGTGTAGTCTAACAAAAAAGTTCAGTTTCCGCAAAATAGATCCCAAACGACGATCGTTCACATATCGTGCGAGTTGGGAATTATCTCCAGTCTTTTGCGCATAACTTAGAGCCATGATGAGCATGTTTCCACTCTCTGCCAACAGATAAGGAGTGTTCTCGGTGTGGAGTGAAAGCTGGCTACCTTCGACTGGCATAGTTTTTTCATTTCCGTCATTATGCCCGAGTGCCTTGGGATAGCTTGAGCCTACAAAAAATGTTAGGCGTTAATCATGCGTGGCCACCCATGAGCTCACCCAGATCATGCACACTCCATTTGTTAGGGTAAAGGCCACTAGCTTGGTATCTGAAGAGCCCTTCTAGGAGATACTTTCCGAGAACTGGATTCAAGTACAGCAAGGTTGGCCATGCCGGGAATATCACGTCCACAGTGTTCACGTTCTGGCAAGACCCTCATGAACAATTGGAAGTTTCTAAGTGAAATGTACTCACTTCTCCGCTTGAGATTTCTGCAATGACGAAGTCAGATGATTCACGCCGGAATACTACCAAAGTGTGATACCTTTCAAGAAGATGATAATGTCACTCGTATTCCATGTGCCATCACTGTTCTTTGAAATTGTGATCTCCATGGCGCCTATGGCCTGCCGGATAGACAACGTCACTAAATCAGCGTAATCTGCAGAAATTTTGCTCGCGTCACTGTTGACTCTGGAATCGAGCATTTGGGCCCTGGAAAGAGCCCCACTATAATCTTTGAGGAAATAAGATATCTTTGTTGTACATCCGCATCAATAAAGTGTTTCTGAGTCGATAGGAGAACGTACTAGTGCAGATACGGTACTAAATTGACTCCAGAAGTATAGGCTCCGGTTTTGGGTGCCTCCCGGCACGACATACTGGATCGCAGGATCGCGAACATGTCCAATAGAGAATACCACCGAAGTTGGTCCAGTGACCAAACCAAGATTTTGAGCTAGTCCAAAGACAGGCCAACTACTATGATTATCGATCGCTCGGAAGTCGATATCTCGAGTATTAGATAGGTGGCCATTGGTTATGAACTGTGTGCGTACGGCAACGTCTGTGCCGGTTTGATACGTGGTGTTGGCAGTCTGCAATGGTCTTGTAAGATCGTTGACAAGATTCTCAATGCAATCGTACATTCAACGTTGAGTAGAAAGTGGATCCATCTATAGTATGTCAGCTATGGGTCAACAGAGCGTATATGCTGGAATAAGACTAACATTGTACATGATTCTGGGCTTCCGAAAAGACGGACGAGGATCGCGACTGAACTTGATGGGTAATGACGTCGCCTGTAGCCGAAGTTGACCAGTCCACGACGAGCGAGTTATCAGCAGACACCCATTCTGCGGTTATGTCTGAGTAGACCTGTACAGAGTGGGCAACGTCGTCAGTTGATGTTACAGATATTGCCATATAGGCAAATGGTATAGATTGTTTGACGAGATCCGTCGGCTGATTGACGTAACAAAAAATAGACATTAAGAATCTAGTCTCTGTGATGGAGAAAATCCCTACCTCAACCGGGCTCAGAAAAGTCACAGTAATGTCAACTGACCCGGTGGAAAGAACGAAAATGCTCTGAGTCGCCGTAAACTGTGCACTTGTCAAAAGAAGGTAGTATAGGTCTAAGGATGTCACGGGCCTGGAAACTCTTCTGCGTGGCGTTGGTGACCTCCGGAAAATCAGGAATGCCCAAAAAGTTGTAGGCCGCTCCGTCAACCTTGACGAGCCCACCCCAGCCTAGTATCTATAATGATTTTAAGAACCTTGGGCGTGGCGGTAACTTGACTTCACAGTTCACTTACCTGACCTGTCCAGAAGATTGGCCAGACATTATTTAGTGCAACACCTGGGAAAACAGCTCAGCCAAGGCAGACGACGCATAGTTCGATCCAGTACCCGCTCCCTGGGGTAACCAAGCTGACAGGTATGGCGTGCGGACAGCTAGAGGTACTGCAGGCGGACTGAAAGGAGTTGCGGTCCATGTTACCGCTTGTGCAGTTGCCAAGAAAATCAAGAGAGCGAAGAGATATCGATGTAGCGGGGGGAAAGACATTGTGCTTCCTTAAGATACATCTGACGAAGTTCCTTATATTCGCAACAGCATGGAGTAGAATCACTGGATCGGTCTGAAACGTGATATCACGGTTGCATGATGAGAGATCATGGGATAGCAATACATTTTGGATGCAATCCTCTATCACACCTCGAAGTTTCAACTCCGTAAAAGGAGCAGGTCAATGTACAGCGTCTGGATATATATAGTCACTAGTGGCAGACAGGAGTTCAAGGTTCAGGTGGTAGGATTATTACTGACCGGCATGCGTGTGATACAAGCGTGCCTTGGCATCCAAGTTCTCTTGCTCTCCGAGTCCCCCACCATCAAAATTCTGACAAATCAGTTCACACGTCCGTCCACTTTGAACGACGAGACGTCGTGTTTGTTGTTCAACATCGTAGCGGCGACGAGCACCCCCGACGCATTGTATGTTGATAAACAGACACATAACACATATGTGCACTTTAAATATCTCTGCATAAAATATGCTGAATATATAGTTAATCTTCAGCCATTGATGCATAATCGGAGGAGCCTGATTGCTCGTCTTTGGCCTCTCCTAAGGCTCCAACCATTCAGTTTGTTTACTGTTTTTCAGAAACAGTAAAACCATTTCCACTCTAAACAGTAAAAAACAGTAAACAAACAGTAAATGGCTACGCGAGCAAAGGATGTTCCAGCTGGTGATCCAATCACTACACATTGTTGATGATTATTCTCTGTAACCAGGTAACTAGTAGCTGGCCCAACAAGTATTGCATTACAGGCATGGAAGCAATGCATTACAAGCACACAATGCAGTATAAGACCTTTGGTCAGGGTTGCAAAAGTTCAAAGACAATAGTATGCTGGACAGTACTGGTTAGAGTCTGTATGACCATATCCATCAGTGGATTGGTTGACACTGGCTCCATCAAGCAGAAAGCAACTTCATTGGTTGGCTTCCACTATCTACTTGCAGTGACTACACATTAGTAATCAATGTTGACTAAAATTAGAAACCAATCAATTTCAAATTTTGATTGACAGCTACACATAAATTAATGGGGACATGTGAATGATTTTTTGAAGTCCCTCTTCTGCTAGCTACTATCAGCACATGGCATGACTCGATGCAATGCCATCTGCTGCAACCCACCTCTGTCAATACACAATGATGTTGTCTACAGATCTACATCGAACATTGGTCCTTGCTGACGCTCTCCATAGTGATATCACTGCACTGAAAAACAGAAAGCAGGATCTGGTAAGCACAATTTTATCAAACAGAAAAGTAGTATCATGCAACTTACATGACTATGTAGGTAAAGATATGGAAAATGATCCCCAAGACTACAAGTGATGAGGCCCTTCTTCTCAACATGCACTGCGGGTTTCTGAATGACATGCTTCTACTGATCCTGAAGATTGGCAGTGAGGACAATGGCAATTGCTCCTTGGCTGAAAGTGGAGGCTCTGAAGTGGACAGAGAAGGTCAAGGATAAGGGGGAGAAAGCTGCAGGAGTTTTGAAGTATGCAATGAAGAGAAGGGCAACAGAGCTGCTGAGAGTGACAGATCAAGTGAGAGGGTCAGATTTGGTAGAGGGGACAAATCTGGTGGGAAAGACAGATCTGGTCTTCAGACCAGATCATTCAGCTTTGCAGCTCATCAGGAAGGTCATTGCTTGCACCCCTCCACTAGAGGATGATGATGACAAGGAGAATGAAGAGGAGGAAACATCACAATGCAGGGAGGCTATAACACCTCAAATGCTGCTGGGCAAGTACAAGAAGACAGCACCCCAGTGTGCCAGCAAACATCTGAACATGCTCTGTGATTACTGTGAGGAGAAAGATTTGCAATGTGTCCAGATGAAGGGGGGAATGGCTTGCGACCCTTGCTGGCTCATGCAAAAGCAGCTGTGCAGTCATACAGCCAATGCTAAGGCAGCAAGGAAGGCAAAAAAGGAGAAGAAGAAGGCAAAGGCAGTGGAAGCAATGGTGAAAACAACAAGGAAGCAGAAGTCAACAAGGTTTGTTCACTCAGATGATGGTAAGTCATTTTCTGTGCATGTTTAACAGGAAACTGACAGGTGATGAAAAGATCTTTCAGCAGCTCCAGTAGCCAGACTGTCAAAAATGGCTGTAGGTGTATGACAGACATTGATCTGACCAGCAGATTCAGTCCCTCCACCAATGGCTGTTGACAAAATTGTGGAGGGTGTGATGAATAGGCTGGGCACATAGCTGGCAGATATCAAGAATGAGATGAGTTCACTAGAGGATGAACTCATGAATTCTCTGATGCAGGCAGAGGAGGAGAGTGAATTGAGAGGATGGTTTGCAGCTACAAGGTGAACATCAAAAATCTCCATGGACATGTCAACAATCTCAGTGCCACAGTGTCAGCCATATCTGAGAGCCTGCAAAAGACACATATGCAGGTTTAGCAAGAGGCTCAACATTCACAGGATGACATCAAGGCTTTGAAGAATGTTGTAGAGTTAATCCAAAATTGACTGGCAATCTCTCCTCTGATGCCCCTCAAATCTGCTCCCTCACTAGCCAACAAAGAATCAACCAGGCTATTCAGTGCCAGATCCACAACAAGGGATGAATCTGCTCCACCACTGGCTAATGCCACCTCACCTCCAATGCAGCAAGGCCAGGCCACTCTGCCCTTCCCAGCTCACCCCAGCCCCCTTGTGCTGATTCCTGAGAACACCAAAGCTGCTGGATCCACTCTGCCATTAGCCCTTGTCAGGGGACCTATCTCTCTCCACCTTTCACTTCTTTGCCCTCCTATGATTTTTCCTTATTCTTCTTCTTTAGCCTTCCTTTTTAGCTCTTTAACCTCAATCCTACTCTGTTGATAATTTAAATAAGTTCCTAACCTGATGGATCTGAAAGGGGTTTCCTTTTTAGAAACACCTTCCTCTTTGGGCAACATCTGGCAACTTTTAGAGTTTGGTCATTTTCAGAGATTTTGCCCTTTTAGGCTTTTTTTTGTGGCTGATTGTGACTTTTGTGTATTGCACAGTTCCTTCCCATGCATCAGAAGCCTCTGAAGTGTTGCTCCTGGCATAGGAAATCCTCAAGCTTGTTTTCTAGATTTCCCTCTGCCAGGTGAGTAGTTATCTGTACAATACTCAATACACTTTGGATTTTCCTTTGCTAGCTGTGTGACTAAACCACAGCCTTTGGAGATCACCTTTATAGCAAAACAAGTCTCCAACTTCAGTCTGGAAGCCCTCCTTTAGCCTGCTTGAACCCCCTTTTTTGCCCTTATTGGTCTCTCCCTCACTGGACTACTCGTAGCTCCTATATGGTCTCCATGACTCAATCAGCCACTACAGCCACTCCCTTGGATGCTTCTAGCCCCCTGGGACTGGATCCCTTAACAATGGCCCCTTCTCTAGGTGAGGACTACACCCTGCCCTTGCCATTGATTCTCGGTGCACCCACTGACTTTTTGCCAACCACTTTGGTCTCTCGCTTGCCACCTGCCCCTTGCCTAACCCACTTGTCGCTCGCTGCTTGCTTGCCACTGAAGCCAGCCCCTGGCTTTAGTCAGGAAGTCATCAGTCAAAACCTCTACTGCAGCCACCTCTTGCTCAATGTGTACCACACTCTACAACTACGATATCACATTAAAATGCAATCTCCACGCTCGTTCACACAATGCTTGCTCTACCTGCCCACCTGCACTGTCCATCGGGGCGATGGACCTTGAGGGGGGGTGATGTCAGAGGACTAGTCCTCAGACTGTCCATCTCTAGCTCAGCTTAGCTCCAGATCTTTAGCATCGCCTTCTTAGGCAACTCTAGCTGTCTCCCAGGCCACCTGGCCCTATCCTGACACCTCCCATCAACATCTTCTCCACCATTTGGGTCAGCTGGCCTCATGACCCTACGTCACTAGCATAGCCTCTGCCAAGCCCTGGTTGGTAAGTCTGGCTCATGTCAGCACTCTCAGCATTGGCATGCTTAGTAAGCCTAGCACATCAGCTGATCGTTGACGATAGATGGCTGATCTCCTTACAATAGTATCAGGATGGCTGCTCCCAAATGCCTCTGTATAAGCCTTCAAGACTTGCTGCTGAAGATTTTTAGCTTTGTTTAGCTTTCCAGCTCTGCTGAGTGTTTCAGCAAGATTTGCCATAGCATTAATAATGCCAGGATGGCTGCTTCCAAATGCTTTTATGTAATCCTTCAAAACTTGCAGCTGAAGATTTTCAGCTTCCTCCAGTTTTCCAGCTTTGCTTAGTGTTTCTGCAAGTTCTCTTAATGCATCAATAGTGCCAGGATGGGTGCTCCCAAATGCTTCTGTATAAGCCTTCAAGACTTGTTGCTGAAAATTTTCAGCTTCTTGCAGCTTCCCAGCCCTGCTTAGTGTTTCAGCAAGATTTGTCATAGCATGGATACTGTTAGGCTTCAAAACTTGCTGATCAAGGTTCCTTGCCTCCTCTAGCCTTCTAGCTTTCCCCAGTGTACCAGCAAGGTTTGCCATTGCATTGATGGTATCAGGATGCCTGCTTCCAA